>BJCO01378936.1:4594-17350 GCA_018326465.1 Flaveria floridana | reverse complement strand
CTGGCCTTCAAAGTATGGCCGGCTGTAGGCTTTAGTATAAGTATTTTCTGGTCCTTGTAACTAAGTAAGTTTTGAGTTGAACTTTGTAAACTACTTTGTCAGGAACTAGAAGATCAATATACTTTAACCTTGAAAACCAACTACTTATGTATTGCTCTAGTTTTCTGTCTCATTTTACATCTTGTGTTTCTAAGTTCTCTAAACTAATTTCTTATCAGTTCCCTATTTAAATTGTTAAGTGTTGAAATACACTCTCCTCTTTGTGTTGTTGTGTTGTACAAGTGCATAACCCCTTCACCCGGTCCTGCACATACATACATACATACATACATACATACATGCATACACGTATACATATCGACATACATGCCTGCATACATACCTGCATCCATGCCTGCATCAGTGCCTGCATCCATGCATCCATGCATGCATACCTGCATCTATGCATGCATACATCCATCCATGCATGCATGCATCCATGCATGCATCCATGCATGCATGCATCCATGCATGCATCCATGCATGCATACATACATACATACATGCATGCATGCATACATGCATACATACATGCATACATACATGCCTACATGCATACCTGCATGCATACCTGCATGCATACATGCATACATACATTTATACATACATGCATACGTACCTGCATACATACCTGCGTACATACATGCGTACATACATGCGTACATACATGCGTACATACATGCGTACATACATGCGTACATACATGCGTACATACATGCGTACATACATGCGTACATACTTGAATACATATATGCATACATACATACATACATACTTGCATACATACATACATACATACATACATACATACATACATACATACATACCTACATGTGGGCGCGCGCGCGGTTGCTCGTGCGCTCGTACGCGCGCGCGACTGCGTGCACGCGTGCGCGCGTGCGTGCATGCGTAAATAAACAAAAACACACGAACAAAAAATGCAAGTCAAACATATATATTTAATAATAAAAATTCAATGACTTGGATAAATGATTATAAATGTTTGAAGCGAATCAAAGATTTTCAATGTTTGAAGTTAATCTATGGGTTTTCAATGTTTGTTGAAGTTGTTTTAAAGGTTTAGATCAGGAAAGAGAGATTTGAATGCAAGTGTTAGAAAGAGAAGGTTAAAGAGTTTTAAGTTGTGTCTCAAGCATTAAGAGTTGAAAACTCATGAATTTAAAAGTTTTTAAGAAAATAACCTTGCCCCTTTAGTAATTTAGACTGTGTTTTGCAACATTTTTTTCTTTCTTAGCAAGATTGGCAACGTTCTTTTCATGTTATTGGCAAAATTAGTAGTGATTGCAAATGTTGTAATTACAAAGTTGCCACACCCCCGCTAAGAGCGAAAACACGGGGATATAACGAAACGGGGTCGTCATAACACATTTTAAACAATAGAGATGCAAAATTGACATGTATAGAATGAATGACATGTCATGACGACACCCGACACAAAGGAGACTTGTGTCGTGTCTAGTCAATAACCACGACTACATAGCCATAAGTATTAATAATAGTATCAACATTGTAAATAAATTTCCACAACCCGGGAACAAGTATCCAAAAGTATAATTGTATGTAATCAGACCAGCAATGTCAAGTAATGTTTGTCAAGTATTGTATAGTCTCAAAAATGCATCCTAGGGTCTCCACTAAGGCAGCTCTCCTAATATCTTCAATTAACTGTATCACCTGAAAAGATATGCTCAAAATGGTCAACAAAATTGTTGGTGAGCTCGCAGGTGTAATAGTAAATGAATTGATGCTGTGTAATAGTTTTGCGGATTATCGTAATTGCAGTTATAAGTAAGCAAAATCACATGTCACATGAGCCTCACAACCAAAACTAAGACGTACACACAGAAATTTGTTGGAATAAATTCACCCTAGGGCCCGTTCCTGTCCACTGTTGGTACCAACTAGTATACCAACAAACAAGGGTGGGGGTGTCAACCCAGTAGTACTACTAATACCTAACTGTCGGTTCCAACACCGAAATTAAATGGTTGTGAATAAAGTACCACACAACAAACTCATGCATGTATCAGATAAGTACTTACAACACAACGACGCGATAATTCCAAGATTGTAAGTTGTATAGCATAAAAAGAGTAAGCATACTTTTCCCCCAAGTTTGTAAATAATTGATGAATTATGTAAACATAAAAGGGGCCAGGAAACTCACTTGATTGATGATAGTAGTAGATGAATAAAGATACCAAAGGATGAAACAACAATCGTTCAAACACCTATTATTAATTATTATTAAGTGTTAGAGATAAACTTTAAGAGAATAGATGCGTTCGGTCGGTTCGGGTTGTATCGGTCACGCGTCACACACACATACAAGCAGACATACGTATTAGACCTTATGTAGATCCAAATACTTGGAATCGTCACCATTGTCAATGATATTAGTGTAAGAGTTTCATTGTTGTTAGAGAGGCACTTAGTAAATATTAGTAGTTACCAATATTAGTCTTGATAATCTTGTAAATGTCAACATTGGTTATATTTGTGATAATATTAGTAATACTCATAGTCTTAACATTAATAATGTCATTAGCAATGGTAACCGTGTTAATGTCACCTTAACATCACATGATCTGCACATACTACACACAAGGATTGCATTCACGCACAAACAACCTTCAGTCGCATGATTCAACATCCAATCGCACGAATCAACCTTCGTTCGTACGAATGAACCTTCATTCGTGCGATTCGCCATTCAGTCGCACGACACAACACTCATTCGCACACACATGTTTAGTCGTACACACACATTCGCATGGCACAACATTCATACACACGCACTCCCATTTGCACGACAAAACGTTCATTCGCACACACACTCATTCCCATGACTCACACTCAATCGCAAGCATAATTTCAATCGCACATGCTCATTCATACGAAACAAACTCAATCGCATACACACATTCATTCGCATTACTCAATCGCACACCTTCATTCAATTGCATGACTCAATCGCACACCTACATTCAATCGCACACAGTCGTATAGACATGACTCAGTCGCATACGTAGGTCACAGGGGTGTCGGGGTGCTCACAGCAGCCTTCGACCGTTGTGACCACTCAAATGGCACCACAAAACGTTTAGGATTCGATTTCTAACATGTATTAGCAAATTGGGCACTCGAAGGGCCCTCAACCCGGCTCGTTCGCTCGGGAACACCCAAGACCCGAATTCGACGCAAGAAACATGGAAATAGATGAATTGGATGGCGATAGTGGTCGTCTACCTGCGTGGGGTCGACTTTGGGCGGCCTGTAGCTGCGATTTGGCTTGAGAAATCAGTGGATATGGAGCCGAGACAGGGAGGGGCGATTGGTGGGGGGTAGGGTTTTGGATAAAATGGAATGGTGTCTGGTAAATGGGTTTTTATACCCATTTCAAGTTTGTGGAATTGACATTCTAGTCCCTGGACTTCCAAGGCCTTAATTCTCTAAATTTAGTTAATTACAATTTGGACCCTTAACTTGGTTAAATAGTATGTTAATTAGTATGTTTTTTTCACATTAATGATAATGATAGTAAACAAACAAACAAACCCAGTATATCCCACTCAAGAGTAGGGTCTGGGATTAATGATAATGATAGTATTCATAATAATAATAGTGGTAGTGATAATAATAGTAATAATGTCAGTAATATTAATCATAGCATAACTTTTACGTACTAATTTCTTCTTAATTACTTGAGTAAAGAGGGAACTCTATTGGGTAAGGTTTTTATTAGGTTTTTAATGTTTAAGTATTTATGAACACTTCGGATAATACACATAATTAGGGAAGCAAAACTTGAAACTAAGCATTTTGATCATGAACTAAGATTGAATGTTCAAGAAGGCTAATAAATACAACGTTAATTGACAGACCTTTTGGTGATCGCAAATGTTGTAATTACAAAATAATATGAACAAAATGACAAAATCGAAAGAACAAGATGCAAGTGTGACTGCAATGGGTAAATGAAGTTTTAGTTCCTAAGTCATCAAATTTGTATCAAAATGTTTTTCACGAACAACACAACCATGCCATAATCCATCTAGCCATACTATAACCAATAGTATACGCTTACAAATACAAAAGATAAACTTGTTAAATTCCTATTCATAACCCATTACATAACCTAAAAGAGAACCAACTGTAGTATGTAGACTCCATGTAACCTTTATGTTTCAAACCAAATATAATTAATATCCTTATCACCAACTATTATGTTTCATAAGTATATCGATTCATAAATTGTAATTACATTCATAAAATTTGTCTTTTAACGGGTGCAACTGGATTTTTTGTTTTCATGTGCAAGTTTTGTAATTGTTGCATGTAAATAATCTCATAATGTTAAATGCAAATCCAATTTTCATGTCTTTTATTGTTCTCCCTGAAGCAAATACGTAATCACAAACAAATTATTAATATAACACTTTAATCAAATTTGTATATTATTTTGATACCTTATACCATCTCACTTCAAACTCATTACATACGTTTGATTGATACACAACTTAGTTAATAGTTTAAAGTCAACTAAATATTTGAAACTCCAAACTCTCATTGTAATTGCCATTCTTTAATAATGTATATACAAAACTACAAACCCACAAACTTATCTATAAATCAAATACAAATCTTGCTTTGTACAATGATATAAGTATTATCTAAAGATGAAAGTAAATTGCAAACAAATGGTCAATGGATTTTCAGTTTAAAGTTGAAAGTTGCATAAAGTTTCATTAATGAAATGCTAAATGAACGCGGTATTCCTTGTCTATAATTTCTAAAACCACTTGGTGTACTTTCTAAATGCATATCACATAATAAAGCATATGGCTTCCCGTGCTGATTCTGCCGTGTGTACTCTTCGCACATATGTGTCAATTTCGACATTCTTACTTTTAGCCCTAAAGAAATCTAAAAAAACTACTTTCATGTTAATCAAAGACAAATTTTATTACAACAAACCTGAAATTTCTTCATTAAAGAAGTATAATTATTATCAAAACAATCTAAATGTTTCAGGTTGACCCAAGTTGTGACATGTTTTAATTCATCAAATTTTTTTTCCTTAGTGACATAAACACGTTTGAGCCTCTCATTTTACCACCTCAAACTCTAAACCTATAAGTGCCAAGAAATGGCCAAATACAGCTTAAAATCAACACATATCTGATCTATAAAAACAATATAAGAAACCAGGGTACATGTAATGAACAAATTCTTGAATAGAAACTCAAATAAGTGAATCACAACCATATTTGTTAGGTTTGCATGGAATGTACATTTTTGTGTAGATTGCCCTCAAAACAATCAAGGAAAATAACAACTTTAATTCGCAATTCATAATGATAAAGATGAGTTACAACTATAGATTCAATCTTTTCCCACCTATAAACATGCAATTTTATGAGAAACAAAACTCTAAATTTCACATTTGGAAACATGAAGAGCCTCAATCCTCCGGATATCAAAAATAAACTCACACACCAAAAAATACAAAAATTTGAAGCATACAAATATTAGGATTTACCTCAAAGCGCTTCACTTTTCTCCTTTTCCCCTTCATTCAGAACTGGTTAATTGTCGGATACCATCGTAAGGAGGGATGTTAATTATAAACTTGAACTTGATACACATTTCTTTCTTGTTTGCATGTCAAAAGCAACTAGTATCTTAATCCACAAGGAAAAAGAAAAAAAAACTATTCAAATGTACGTATATACTCAAATGGAGAGATGAAATGACCATGTCAAATGAGGGTTGAAAACATTAAAGTCCTGCAGTGAAAAAATATGATCAATATATGGAGGACAATAAGGTTGTATAAAAATATAACCAGATATCAATAAAATAATCACTTGTTACTTCAATATATACAGTAGGTTACCTTTATTATATTGCTTACATAATACGAATTACATTTTTCTAGGAATTTATTATTCAGTTTTTATGAAGTATGATTAAATCTCACATAACACTCACTGTTAATATATTTGTGGAAATCCGATATTGATGTGGATCAAATATTGCAATCGTATTGTTACCGTTTATCAGATCTATGATACGGAATCTCACACATCCGTTGATGATTTCGTGATGATCAATATGCAAGAGATGAACATGTATGATGATAAATGAATAATAAACAAACAAGAACACAAATTTTGGAATATTTCATTGATTCATGTGTTTGATACAAGAGGATTACAAGGGAGTTTGCAACAACACTATTTCATACACACTCAGCCTTGAATTCTTTTAGTGTTAGTGATTACACATTTTGTGTATGTTTTTGCTCTAAATCTATATCCTAAACTTCTTGATTGTTGGTTAGAGTATGAATGACTACACTTAGTCTATATATACTCTTTACAATAATAAAAAATATTACATTTAATAACAAAATGATTACACAAATATAGTTTTAAGTCTGATAAATTCTCTGTTGCTGATGCGTGATTGCCGGGTGCTGACGTCATTCGGGACGACCGCTGATGTTGACTGTTGACTTTGACCACGGTTGACAAATTTTGACCAAGTTTGACCAAGTTTGACTTTGGTCAATTTTCTTCCTTTTGATAATATCTTTAGCATATTTTCAACGTCGGTTTTAGTAATCATCATGAGATTTGGCACTTATGTTTTGGTAAGTATCATCTTCAAATTGTCCAACAGTACTCTCCCTAAAATGATGCTGCCAAAACCTCATGATTATCAAAATCTTGTATGTTGATTAATGTGCAGTCTTGCAGTTAAGTCTTCATACCAACTGTGGAAATCCGATATTGATGTGGATCGAATATTTCAATCGTATTGTTGCCGTTTATCAGATCTGTGATGCGGAATCTCATAGATCCGTTGATGATTTCATGATGATCTATATGCAAGAGATGAACATGTATGATGATGAATGAATGATGAACAAACAAGAACATAAATTCAGAAATATTTCATTCATTCATGTGTTTGATACAAGAAGATTACAAGGGAGTTTGCAAGAACACTATCTCACACACACTCAACCTTGTATTCTCTTAATGTTAGTGATTACACATTTTGTGTGTGTTTTTGCTCTAAATCTCTATCCTAAACTTCTTGATTGTTGGTTAGAGTATAAATGACTACACTTAATGTATTTATACTCTTTACAATAATAAGAGATATTACATTTAAGAACAAAATGATTACACAAATATAGTTCTAAGTCTGACAAATTCTCTGTCGCTGATGCGTGACTGCCGGGTGCTGACGTCATTCGGGATGACCGCTGATGTTGACTGTTGACTTTGACCAAGTTTGACCAAGTTTGACCAAGTTTGACTTTGGTCAATTTTCTTCGTTTTGATCATATCTTTAGCATATTTTCACCGTGTCAGTTTTGGTAATCATCATGAGATTTGACACTTAGGTTTTGGTAAGTATCATCTTTAAATAGTCCAACAACACTCCCCCTAAGATGATGCTGCCAAAACCTCATGATTATTAAAACCTTGTATGTTGATTGATGTGCAGTCTTGCAGTGACGTCTTCTCCCCCTTTTTGATAGCATCTTCTTAGAATCTTCATAAAAAGGCATTGAGAAAATGACTTTGTTTTGGCACATAAAGACTTTGCTTCGGCACTTGATGTATGTTTCATCAGCTTGATCTTCTAGTGTCAGTTTGAAGACTTGAAGATACACCCATTTGCATACACTGTAGATCGTACATGTAGCAATATCAGCAGCTTTATCTCAACTTCATAAGTGAAGGAGAAGCATCAGAAATTCTTCAGACTTAACACATACTCTCCTTTAACAAAAGCTTTGGAGGGTGAGGAACTTTTATGTATGAGACACCAAGAGGAGGATTCTTAGTTCTCAGCAAATGGTAGGAGATCTTTGAAGGAAGCAGGAGTGTTCTCTTAACATCTTGAACTGAATAAGAAACTCAGGAATGTCATGCAATTCATCACCTACAAAATTCTAAATCCTCTCGGTAGAGGTATTGCATGGAAGTTTCACTCCTGAATCAATAACATATGTAAATCTGCCAAAACTAAGAAAAATACTAAAAAAATGACAAATCTTTTTAGTATTTTAGATTTTTTCAAAATTAAGATATTTACAAGCATGAATCCTTCAACTGCAATGAAATCATACTAATCCAAAATCCTCTACATCTAAGAATGTTTAATGATTGAATAGACATAGACAAAGAACAAAGTTGATTGTAAGTATGTTTGTCCACTTAAACTCATACAAGGATCTATTTTTGATATTTTGTGATATTTATCATGTTTAGATTTGATTAGATATGCTAATTGAGTACCTCACACTCAGAAGTATGGAAGCATAACCCTCCTCATGAAATGCAAGGTGACACTTTATTGCAACTTGAACCAGGCTACTTAGAGTATAAATTCTCATGATTTGATCCACTTTAGGATTCGTTTATATTTGATCTGCATTGATTTTCTTTTATACTTCATATTGGAAGTTGATCCTCATTGGGATTCTTTTATCTTTGATCCATATTGGGATTCTTTTTAGCATCAACACTTTTAGTCCAAGGACAACTAGGTCTGTGCTTAGCATAACAGAAGTTGTCCTCATGTTTACTCCAAGTATGGATTTACATACAACAAAGGAGAAACAAACGCTTTTATTAATAAGAAGTTTATAAACCGTTTTCACATGGTGTGTTAAGGTAGCCACACAAGCAAACACTTGGAAAAGTCATTGCTTACCAATACCCTAAGATGATTTTGGTCCACAATGCATATTAAATTAATTCATCACAAATATGCTTGTCTTCAATCCAAGCTAAGCCTATTAACATATCAAACAAAGTCTTTATTGATTTTGAAAAATAGATGCAGAAGATAGTAAATGAGTGTACTATCATTTCTCATGTAAATGTAGGAAGATTTAATAGAACTACTTTTGGATTTTTCTTGATTTTCTAATTTTTAGGATTTTTGGTTTTGAGAAAATAAACAAATGGCATATGTGTTATCAATTCAGTAGAGATCATAAACAGTTAGTCCATGTAGCAATATACTCAGACTAAGCAGATGGAATGAAACATCAGTTGCTTCTTGCATTGCCATCATAGTTTTCATGAGTGATTTATATCCTGTATTGAATTCTTGTTAATTTCTACTCCATTTGTCTCAGTTGCATCAAAAACATCATGAACAGGAAGAACATTCCTGTCATGGGAAGGGATCAGCCACTTCTAACTTTTTTGGGGTTGGAAGGCCTCCATAACTGTCCCTATCACACTAGCAAATCAGTTAGATGTTTCAACCCAGGCCATTACTGTCCTGAGCTATCCATTAGAATCTTTACATGTGACTTGCTCGTATGTCTATGATTTTGCTTTATCTGATGATGTATCGGATTCACCTCCTGAAATTATTTTCTTTCTCTAATATTGTTTTGATTTTAAACTAACTGACTCAACTTTAGCTTGTTTAACAAAAGGAGTTTGTTTGGGTTTTGATAATCTTTTGGTGGGTTTAGAAAATCTAATATGCTTTTGAAAGTTTTGTGGAGGTGTAGCAAAGGATTTCTGTCCTTGATTATGTTTGTTTCTTCTAGGCATGTGATCATATTCATCATAAGTATTATAAACATGATTATAATAATTTGATGGATATGATCTTCTATGATATCCATTATACCAATCATTATTCCTATATTTATCATACTTATATTGTGTGTATGACCTAGGATAATGTCTTGGTGCCCAATAATCATGAATATCATAATGTTTAAAATCATACCCATGTTGATGTGATGGAGGAGAAGAGTAGCTATGATGTCTGTTGTAGTACTCATGCTCCGATCTTGGTGAGTATGACTCTGATGTATGATAAGATCTTTGACCTCTTTTGTGTTGTGATGTTGGAGAGTTGTTGTATGAACACTCTGAAGTGTTATGATTCTCCATGTCACAATTAAAGCATTAAGGATTAGGTCTGGATCTTCTTCCCTTACGCTTGAATGATGAAGTTGGATTTGATTGGAACTTCACAGCCTTTTGTTTTGGTTGTTTTTTTGCTTTCTCTTATGAGGACATATATATGTATCACTCTTAGTGTTTTTATACTCGGAAGTGTTGTGCGAATCTGAATTACATGTCTTATAGAGAATTGGTTGTTGTTTTGGAGTTTCTAAATATAGCCATTGAGGTTGATGGTTGGTTTGGATCAGGTGTAGAAGACTTGTCTGACTTTTCTTCTTTCTTTTAGATCTGGTCTTCTTCCTCTTGATTTGTTCTTTGATGTTTTGTACCTCAGGCTTCTGTTTGTTCTTTAACTCCATCTTAATCTTTTCTTTTAGTTCAGCCTTAGGCAATTCTGGTTCAAGAAATCTTGCTGGTTTGAATTTCTCATTTAGAACCATAGCCTTTTGTTTGTTGTTAGGCTTTGCTGTTTTGGATTTGTGTGATTGTGTTTGTTTTGGATTGATTTCTTCAATGACATGATTAATACATGTCAATGTTTGTTTGTTTGGTTGGTTGGTTTCTTTATCACTATCGTCACTTGTAGGATCTCTATCTTGACCATCACATGAATGAAAGGTTTCATTCTGTGGTGATTCTAGTTTGAGGTATAACTTTGGTGCTGTTTCAGGAGAAGTGATTTAAGTGATAGTGGATGGTTTGTCTGTTGGATGATGATCATGCATATTTGAATCATCTTTGACTGGACTTGTCATTGAAGTTGGCTTTTCTATGTAGTTATCATTGTAAGGAGGAGGAACAACATGATATGTAGTTCCATCACTCTTCTTTGTGCATTAACTAGTTCTTCCAACTTGCTTGCAGTCATCTTTAAATTTTCAAGTTCAACTTCTATTGATGCATGATCTGATTTTGTCTTTGTTAAAGACTCTGTGAGTCTTGTAACTTGAGATTGAAGACTAAATCTTTCTCCAAGGAGTTTGTCTACATCCTTTAGTAGAGAATTGATTTTATCTTCAAAGGCTTTATGCTGTATCTTTAATTCTGCATTTAAAACCTTTTCTGTATTGATTGCTTGATTTAGACGCTCAATGTAATGTTGCAAGTTAATGATTGTTTTAGTTGTACTTGCTTCTGATATTTTTGCTTCAGATTCAGCCTTTGTGTTTGTTAACTTCATAGAGAGTTCAGTTGATTGAGCATTTAGCTTGTGATTTTCTTTAAGCAAGTTATCAACTTCTTTCTCTAGTGAACTGATTTGTTTTGCAGAAGTTTGTAATTCTTCTGCATGTGAAGCTCTTTCCTCCTTTATCATGTATGATAGATTGTTGCAATGTTTCCGATAAGTTTGAACTTCATCTACGCATGTTGATGAGCATAAATTGATCTTTCTGTCTTCAGGAATTTCAGGCAATGGAGGAATGTTTGTGTTGTTGGTGTTTGTGGCTTTTGTAAGCTCAGCAGTTAACTCTTCAAGTTTGATTTATTGTTGAACCATTTTATCTTGCAACTGGTTCGTCTCATGAGTTAAACTGATGTTTTGTTGATTCAATGTCTTGATTTGTGCTTGATCATTTCTTTGAGATTGTTCCATCTTTGACCTGCATTTTATCAAATTATTAGACAATGTGTTGTTTGAGTTTGCAAGATCACATAAATGTAAATGCATCAGTTCTTTCTCAATGTGACTTATGTATAATTGAATATTTGTGTTATCAAACAATGAGTTATTGTTTGATGTGCTGCTGATGTTTGGTTGTTTGCAGCTTTTGCTTGATTTGCTGCTGTTGTTTGGTTGTTTGCAACTTGGTTTGCTTTGTTTGAATTCTTGAAATGTCTTTCTACCTGTAGCAAGAAAGAGGGCTCGGCTTCTTGAAACACGAGTGTTAGTGAATGATGTCAAATTTTCCATTTTGTTTTATAACAAAAATGATTTGAAAATTTGTGATGTGTTTTAAATCAAAATCAAATTTAAAATTTTAATTGAATCCAAAGAACGTAGAAACTCAATTAAATTAGATCGGCCTAATTAAAGAGTTAACTTTGTTCGATTACGATTTAGTTAAGCTCGACTAAGATTAATCTAGCTTAATTAAAAGTAACAATATTTGGATATTCCAAATTAAAATTTGGATTTAATCAATTAAAATTAAATGATTTTAACTTGATGATTAATCAAATGATAATCAAATTATCTTAATTAAAAATATTGTGAATTTGTTTGTTGGAAAACTATAAATGTATTTTTTTAAAAATAATATCTTCCGAGAATTTTAAAAATTCTTCTTTTGGTACACATGTCCCTAGTTCTAGTTCTAGTGAGGTCAAATGTAATTGACTTTCATTTTGTAACAGTTATGTAATGTTTGATATATGAAATGAAAACTCTTCTTTAAATGTTTGTTGGTTGTTGAATGGTATATCTATTAATATGATTGATTGTTACACACTTATATGAACATGTTATATAGGTTTACAATTGTTAGACATAGTTCTGTATCATTAAAGTTCAGAAATATGTTTAACTAAGTATCATGATTCACTCGCACGACTGGACCATGCGAATGGGTCAGTCGCACGACTGAACCAGGTGATTGAGTCAATCGCATGATTGAGTCATAAGACTGACTCAGTCGTATGAATGAATCAGTCGTACGACTCAGTCGCACGACTGAGCCATACGCATGGCTCAGTCGTACGAATGAGAGCTATAACCTATAAATACCACTTAATT
>BJCO01378857.1:0-11862 GCA_018326465.1 Flaveria floridana | reverse complement strand
CACCCCAAGGAGAGATACTTGGCCTGATAAAACCCTTATCGAGCAACTCTTATAGTTGCTCCATTAACTCCTTCATCTCAGTCGAAGCCAACCGATACGGTGCCTTAGCGACAGGTTGGGCACCGGGTATCAAGCCAATTTGAGATTCGATTTCGCGATCCGGTGGCACACCTGATAGGTCCTCAGGAAATACATCGGGAAAGTCACACACCACCGGTACATCAGACAATTGGTGTGTTGACGTGTCCACATCTTTCACGTAGGCCGAGTAAGCGCTGCATCCATGCCTCATGCACTTTCCCGCCACCGCCGTCGAAATCACTCTTGGAATCATCGTAACCCGATCGCCGTATATTGTCACCGGACTTCTGTCAGGCACCGTCAGTCTAATCATCTTCTTTCGACACACGATATTCGCTTCATAGGTCACTAACCAATCCATCCCTAGTACTACATCAAATCCACCTAGGGGCATCACGTGTAACTTAGTAGGAAACCTATGAACTTCTAACTCTAAGGCACAGTCTTCTATCACCTCAATAACTCTAGTGGACTTACCAATAGCAGTTTCTACGTCAAAGGGCTCATCAATGCGTTTACTACTAACAGGCAGTTTAGCACAGAAAATAGCAGAAATAAAACTCCTACTAGCACCATAATCAAATAACACAGAAGCAAGAGTTTGTCTACTAGAAACGTACCTGACACAACATCGGGGTCCGTCCTTGCCTCCTCCCGGGTCATGGTGAAAGCTCTGGCGCTTGCCCTCAGTCCTTCATTCCCTGTTTTCTTCACCCCGGAGCCCCCGGCTCTGGGCTTCTTACAATCTCTACTCATATGACCACTTTCCCCCCAGTTAAAACATTTGCCCGCGAGGCAGTCCTTTGTGATGTGCCCCGTCTTCCTGCATTTGAAACACACATTGAGCCCCAGCCTGCACTCACCCGTATGCTCCTTCCCGCACTTGTCACACCTTCTGGGTCCCGAGCTTGATGACCCCACCCTATGGTGATCCCTTCTCGTCTTCTTGTTGTTTGGGGTAAAACCACCACGCCCGAACCGCTTCCCATTCCAATTCCGGTCACCACCACCGGCTTTCTTCGCCTTCATCACCGTCACTTCCCTATCATCATAGAGCCTCCCAGCCAAATCCACTGCCGACCTAAAGGTGCTCGATCGAGCAACGATCAAGTGCCTGCGAATGTCAGCTGGCAGTCCCTAAATGTACCGGTTAATCTTTCGAGACACCGGCGTCACCTGATCCGGCACCAGTCTCGCCATTTCATTAAATTTGGTGGTGTACTGTTGGTGGTTCATGGTTCCCGTCTCAAGTTGTAGGAACTCCCACTCGATCTTATCGAGTTCCCTGTGAGGACAGAATTCCTTAATTACCAGCTTCTTCAACTCTTTTTATCGCATTTTCCCGATGGCCCTAGAACCCTCAGCTTGGATGATATTGTCCCACCAACATAGTGCTAAGTCAGTAAAGGAGTGAGTCGCGAACTTCACCTTCTGGTCTTCGCGGCACTCGCTGATCTCCAATACTGCTTCCATCTCTCTCACCCATCGGTGAGCGGCTGCAGCATTGCCAATGCCATCGAAAGTCGGGGGCTTGCACCTCTGGAATGCCCTATAACTGCATCCCATGGTCGTCACCCCTACTGCATCCTCCTCTTCCTCGTTGGACACTACCGTCTCAGGCTCCGGCCGTTCCTCCTCTCCCTCGCTTTCCTTCCCAGTTGACCCATTCCTGTCCTCCTTCTCCTTTCTCTCCTCGTTTCTCACAGCTCGGATAACTTCAGTCACTACAGACGGTAAGACTGTCTGCATGACCTGGTGCACCTCGTCAGCAATCGCCTCCCGAGCTGAGGCATCCAGACTGGCATTCTCGTTTCCTTCACTCCGGTCATGAACTTCAGGGTTCTCATGGGTCGTCTCAGGAGCGTTAGCACTGCTCCAAGTTACACGCGGTCGACCTCTGCCTCTAGAAGCCTTGGAAGATTTCTTCCTAGCCATTTCCTATGTGCTATAAGATTCAAACACTAAAACAATCATTCAAGGAAACAGCTCAGTTTATATCAAGTGTAGTAAGTCTCTAATTATAGTGGCCAGTTATGATTAGCCACTTACTTTACTCTTCATACCCCGAGCATTACCTGTCCTGACTACATTAGTATCTAAATCTAACAGTAACACATAAACACATAACATGCGCACATAATATCGGTTAACTTTAAGAAAATACCTGATGGCACGCAGCTACTCAGATTGGCATCCCTTCCCTTTCCGTCCCATTTTCAGTTTAAGTTAAGGTTTATTTTGAAAATTTACCCATTTCACTTAAACTTTGGCTCTGATACGCTGAATGGTAGCGGCGTTGGAGGCAGTGACTAAGCTTTGGATTTCAGGAACCAAACCGCGTAGATATAACTCTATTCTTTTGTGCATCGGAGTCACTATCCCGGGGCACAATGTTGCCAACTCGTGAGACCTGGTAGTGTATGCCTCAATCTCAGAACCTTGCATCTTCAGCTGCCACAGCTCCCCTTCCAGTCTTTGCATCTCATCATGAGGGCAATACTCCTCGGTCATCATCACCTTAAACTCATCCCAGGGTAAGTCGTTGGCCATTACCTGACCTAACATTTGGACATGTGTATTCAATTAAGAAAGTGTTGCACCCTCTAGAGTCCCAGTCGTGTACTTTACTTGGTCAGCCGGCAGGCAGTTGTATTTGGAGAAGACTGATTCAGTCTTCTCGAACCACCTAACCAGTCCAACAGCACCTTCAGCTCCACTGTAGGTGTGGGGCTTACAATCCATGAAAGTCTTATAAGTACAGGGTGGGGAACCTATTTTAAAAAATTAAAATTGTTTAGTTTAACGGTTTAAACAAACAATTAGAGTATTTCTCAAGTCGCTTGTATCATTTACCAGGTGGCTGTGCAGCGGGCACTTTTGCAGCGAGCACTGCAGCCACTACAGCTCGCACATGCTCATTGATCAGAGCAGCCCGTTCTGCGGGGGTCATGTTAACTGCTCCCGCGCCGCACCTACGTCCAGCGCCATGTCCAGTGTGATGTCCTCCACCACCGGCTTCCATTTTCACTTTACATTCACAAACACCAAAAATGAGCAAAATGTAACATATATATCTCATTAAAGCATAATAGATAGTAATAAAATAAAGTAGTTCATAAACCACAACATTTATAACTAAAATAATAACCAAAGATAAATAAATTGTAACCACTTCATAAAATATTTAATCAATGTCAAAATTTTTAGTTTTTCAGTCGGGTGGGAAACAACTCTTCCCACATAGGTTTTCAAATAAAAACACTACGTAGTCTAAGTCATGTGAAAGTGAAGATCAGTACAGAACATCAGATCCATCACTATCTTCCTCCATCTCATCGGCCTCTTCTTCCTCTACTGGGGCTTTATCTTGTTCTTCCTCGAGGTCTTCTTCTTCCTCTTCTTCTAGGGCTTCCTCGGGTTCTTCTTTAGGGTCTTTTTCTTGTTTAGGTTCCACCACAGGTTCCACAGCTATGTTCATCACCATGAAATGTGCCTCCAAGGCAGCAAGTCTCACCCCATGACCATGTATGGTGCATCTCTAGCCTTTAATCGGTGGATCGTTTAAGTCATCCTATTATTCAAAGTGCATTGATGTTGATAGCACTTATATTGTAGGTCTTTCACCTCAGCCACTTGCTTCTTCTTTTCTCACATCTGATATCATAGTACAATGACCAACCCAGTAAGCCAATGAGTGTGTAGTTTCTCCGTGTCCAAGGTAGCAACTAAAGTTGCAATCACCTACTCGGTAGATTGTTTTATTGAGGGGAGGGAAAGTGTAGACAGCTCAGAACTATTCCTAGTCCTTGTCCTCTTAGTAGGCACATGCTCCTTATACATCATGTGTTCCATATAATTAGGATAAAACTTCCAATCCCGTGGGGCATCACATTCCATCAGCGTGAACAGTTGATCCCAATTCACCTCTCCAGGAGGATAGTCAAGTCAAGGCCACTCAGGTGTTCGGTCAGGTACAGGAGGAAAAGGAGGGGAATCAGAACGTGTAGGGGAATCAGAACCTGCTGCTCTCTTACTCGTACCTCGTGAAGATGATGTCATACTGCAGAGTACGTGATATGTATGCCAATGAGTATACAGTAGGGGAATAAAGAACAAGTAACTAACAAACTATGTGCGGTTATAGACTAATGTGTGTGCAACCTAGTTCCCTATAACCAATAGCTCTGATACCAGTCTATCACACCCTCAAAATCCACATGCGTGGTTTTATCATGAGGTGTGTGAACAAACCAGGATGCCAGTCATTAGTTACTTAGAATGACACTCTTGAACAAACCAGGATGCCAATCAAAGTTTAAAACTAAAAACTGTGCTGAAGCGTTTGTAAGTAAATCAAACCCAAAGTACTTGAAATGTAACATTGGCAAAACACGTGCCAAAACATTATTTCAAACTTATAAATAATAAAACAAATGTCTTGACATAATAAGAAACTTTGTAAAGCATACTGAACTATGATGTGCTCCTACTTGCAATCAGAGTGGTCGACCTGAGAATAGCATACTAAAAGAGTCAACATAATGGTTGGTGAGTTCAAGAGTGTTCGTTTAACATAAAGAGTAATAGTTATAAAATATAAGAGGTGCACTAAATTAAATAGCTAATCTAGATTCAAAAGTAATAACAATAGTGATTTCACGATCGAAGCTGACATATGTTTCGTTTGTTTGCTTCCCATCACAACCTACCAAGTTGTGATGATGTTTGTGTTTACGACAATATTGCATCCGTTTGACCTCGAGTCGCATGGGTTGGGCTTGTCAGGCCCAGTAGTACTACCCTGCATTTCCCGCTAGTTACCAATATTAATGATCCAAAAGTGTGAGGACTTTCAAGGTAAATTACACTATGTTACACTATACACAACATACAACAGTAATGCGTTTAGTGTGAGGACATTCAAGGTAAATTACACAATGTTGCACTATACAAAACTTACAACAGTAATGCACTTGTAAACAAGTATGCTATCTCCCCTAATAGAGAGAGTGTTAAAAAGTGGGGCATGAACTAACCTCGTGCGCAACGAACAATAATAAAATCTAACAATGAGTGGGAAAACAACCTTTTGAGGTTACCTTGAACACACAAGTACATAAGTACGTGTACTTAGAAAACTTAATAACCCAAGGTGCTCACTAAACACGTTGACCCAAGGTTTTGACAAAACAACAAGCATTTGACCTAGTTGACCCGTTTGACCCATTAGTGACATATTAATTGAAATTTCATTTTATCAAGTGTAGCAATCAATCATACATGCCATTCATACAAGGTGTTCACGTATGTCACATCATCAACCTCTTATTCTACCATTATCACCGTAGAACCTTATTCTATCATACAACAAGATTCATACCAATCAACATGCTCAACAATGATCTATTACAATCCTAAACATGATCCTACAATTTCCTAACCAACTACATCATCATGTACAATCCATAAAAGTCTAAATTTCCCAATTGACCAATCAAATGTCCATACAACTCAATTGACACTTTCCATCATATTAGACACCATCAATAAACATTCTAACATGACCCAAACATCATGAAAATGCCCAATTCACCATATCCAAGGTTCTACACAAATAAAGTTTCTGTTTTGGGAAAGTAATATCTCAAAATCAATCTAACACCTAATCAATCATAAATTCATCATCACAATACCTATTCTGCTCATAACTTTTATTTAAACATGTTCAACATCATCAAATCATCATAATTCACCAATCTCATATCCAAATATTTCTACTTTTAGTAAGGTATGAACTACATGATCAATTCTTGGATTTCTAGCATAATTATCATAATTCCAACATTCATACAACATCATTAACATCCTAACATCATCATTTCATCATCAAATCATCAAGTTCATGATCTAAAGTTACTACTAATAATAAGGTATGGTCCACGCATCAAAATCATGAATTTCTTGTACAATGCACGTAAACTATCATCAATACAATCTAACTAACATCATACAATCAACAAATATCACAAAATTCAACCCTCGTCAAGATTTTCGAACTAGGGTTTCGAACATCATAAAAATTTCCTGACAAACCAATAAAATCTATCATTTAGGTGTGCAAGGATGATAATTAACACTTGTTAATCACTTGTAATGCTTGATTGCCACTAAAAGTCGATGATTCTTGATGTTCTTGGCTCCAGTTCACGAAAATGGTGTATGTGTGTGTGGTTTCGGCTGCAAGGGGGTAGGGGATTAGGGTTGGGATTTTTTTTCCACTTTACACAATTAACATTTACCCTTAACCCCTCCTTAATTATATATATATTTGTAGAAGACTATAAAATGCTTGGCAAAACAACTAAAGCTTAATAAAGATGGTTTTGATCAAGCTCAGTCGTGCAAAACAAGGATGTCGCGCGAAACAGGGAAGTCACGCGAAAAGAGCTTCCGCGCGAAAAGCTTAGTCACTCGAGAAACCTGTTGTTTTGTATAAATAGTTTTGTTTTTCGCTTTTGTATATGGCTGAAGTTCTTAAGTTCTATTTTTCGCTTGTAATCTCTCCGTGCATTCGCACAAGATTGTAATCGTTTGATTATCAATTGAATCGTTTTGAACTATTGTTTTTTTCTTCCAATCTCAATTACATTCCGTATTCTTGAGATTGAGATATTTGTTTATTGTTCTTGGGAGATTTCTGAGTTTTATAATTGTTATCAGAGCATTTGGCTCTAGAACCAAGATTAGAAGAAGATTTTGAGTGATTTGAAACATTCTTCATGTTGTTCATGCATTTGGTTACTTGAGATTTCTATTTGGTGATGTTGTGCTGCTGAAAATTTGAAGATACTGATTATTTGGACTGAATTTGTAAAATTTGATTGAATTATAATCAAATTTGAACTCAAACATAAACAAAAATTGATAAAATTGAATTAAAATGAGCCAAAGTGGAACTAATCAGTGAATCTGAGGTGAAAATTCGTTAAAATTCACACTTTAAAAGTTGTTTGTGTGTGAAAGTTTCTGGACTTTTCGCATGTGAAAACACACTTTTCGCACATACAATTAGTGTGCTTTTCACGCGATTTCGCATGGTTGAAAAGTTGGGATCTTGCACAATTCTAATTTTCGCGCGAAAACAGTTGTCACGCGGTTTGGGTTTTCGCACGTGGAATTTGCTTGGAAGAAATCTGGTTCACTTCAACATGTCTTCATCAACACCTAATTTGAAGCATCTTACTGCATCTCTTCACTTAGACACTAAAATTGGTAATGGGAACAAGCCACCTAGACTTCTCAGTGAGGATGATTATGCTGATTGGGCTTATAGGTTCGAGAATCACGTTATCTACACTGAACTTAAAATGTGGAGGTCAATTAAGTATAGTCCTTATATTCCATTGTACAAGAATGAAAAAGGGGAGATGGTTAAGAAGCCTGAACATTTGTGGGATGAGGATGATATGAAAAGATTTGAGCTAGATGACAAGGCTTATGCAGCTATCATTATGGCTTTAACCACTGAGATCTCTCACGAGTTTAAAGAATTCAGAGGAGCAAAGGTTTTGTGGGATGCTTTGGAAACTCAAATCATGGGAAACAAAGATATGAGGGAAAGTAAGAAAGACATGCTGAATCAAGAGTTTAATATGTTCAATCATGTTGTAGGAGAGTTGCTGGATGTTCAGATAGCCAGATTTGTAAAACTGGTTACTAAGATGAAATGTGCTGGAAGAACACTGGAACCAATCATGGTTAATAAGAAACTGTTGAATTCACTTCCTTACAGTTAGAATCACAACTGTACTCTGATCAAAAGAACTAAAGACTTGTACACACTACCTCTGACTGATTTGATATCCACTATCAAGTCTTTTGAAATAGATGATAAGCAGAGAGCTGCAAATCATTTGAGTTCTTTGGGTGCTGAAGCAACTGCTCTATATGCTAAAATGGCTAGTCATCCTAATTAGTATGTCAGTTATACTCAGATGTGTCAGCAACAGCAAACAGGAAGTTCAGCATCTCCCGAAATTCAACCAGTTATGAACCAACAAGTTCAAATTCTAGTTGTTCAACATTATTCCCCCATCATTCATCAATAAATCCCTCAAACTCCAGCTCCACAGAGTGTTCAACAAGCTTATGTTGCTACCACAAATCCTTTAAAACAAACTGTTCAGATTGCTGAGGGACATCTTGCATTATTTACTACTTTCATGTCTAGTTATGAAGCATTTATGGTTGGAAGACTTACTGCACCAAATGTTCTGATTGATGATCTTCAACAAGTTAATCCTGATGATGTGGAAGAAAATGATATTAAGTATCAAATGGCAATGGTGGTGTACAGGGCTAAGAATTTTGCAACAAGAACAGGAAGGAAGATGTTTGGAGTAAACAACTCAAGCAAAATAGGTTTTGACAAGTCTAATCTGAGATGTTACAACTATGATAAACCAGGACATTTTGTTAGAGAATGCACTGAACCAAAGTCTGTTCAAGCTGAAGAAACCAAAAAAATGGTCACTGTGGAGGTTGAAACCATGAAGGATAAAGCAAGTTCATCTGGAGGTAACAAGGCATTAGTTCCACAAACCAATGCTGAGTATGATTGGTCAAATCAGATGGAAGCACTTGACTTGAAGTTATCTACTGCTTTGGTTGCTCAAATTATTACTGAACCAGAGGAGGATGATAATTTGTTTACTGAGTTTGTATCAGATGATTTATTGGATGGTGTGTTTGTTGAGAAGGAAGAAGAGAAGATTGAAAGTGAACAAGAAGAAGTTAAAGGTGATGGCAGTGTTGTGAAGAAAGAGGAGGAAGAGAAAGTTGGTGAGAAGAAGGAAGAAATGGAAGAGAACACTGTTGAGCCTCCAGTCAAATGCAAGTTTGAAGATTCAAAGACTATCGATGTTGCTCTAGTGGTAAAACATGTTGATGTAATGAAACCATTTATGGTGAAGAAGGTTGAAGAATCAGAAAGAGGCAGCTCAGAATCAAAGGTATATAACGATTTATATACATATATATGTATTGATAAAGTTCAAAGGTACAGAGTTCATAATGAGAACTTGATAAAGGAAGTTGAAAAACTTCAATATCAAGCTCGAAAACATAAGTCAAATGAAAAGATTTTCGAAGAAAAACTTGAAGGTTTAAACAAAACTGTTTATAACTTACAATTAAATCTTCATGATAAAGAATGTACAAATAATGATTTGACTAAAAGAAATAATAAACTCGCTTTGGAAATAAATCGACTCAATAGTGAACTAGTCTCGGCTAAATTAACTGTTGAAAAGTTTGAACTTTCATCAAACATGGTTGAAGATATTGTCAAATCTCAAATGACTCAGAAGATAAAAGGAGGAAAAAGTGGTGTTGGATTTTCGAACATCGCTCCACCAATCAATCATGATTATTCATGTTTGCCCTCGTCTGATGTCATTTCTGATTGTAATATGAGTTATGGGATAGGTTTTTCACCTTCCTCAGACTTAAAACCTTCAGTCAAAATAAATTTGACTGTTGATCCTATCACAATAACAAAAACTGAACAATCAACTGAAAAATTTTGATAATTTGAAGGTGGATGGTTTGGTTGAAGAGTGGGAAAGTGATAGTGAATGTGAAAATAAGAAAGAAAGTTTACTAAATAAGAATGATAAATGTATCAAATATGATTGTAGCAAAACTTCTTCGTTGAATGAAAAGCATGATGGTTTATATGCAAAGAATCCAAATTTAAATTGTAATTTGAATACAACCCAAAGGGTTAATCATAAAATTAACCTTGAAAAGGATTTTAAAAGTAGATTTGTTTCTAAAGGTTTAATTGAAAATGAAGATTATATTTTTAAAGAAGCGAATTTTCAATTCTTTAAAAATAAACTTCATGAGAATGCTAATCCTGTGAAACAAGATATGTGTAGCCCAGATGTGCAACAAACTGGTTCTTCTCCATCAATTATGAAACTTCAAAAGCCTGATCCTTCTCCAGCATCAATCTGCATAACAAAGCGTGGTCCTTCTCCAGCATCAATTCGAATAACAAAGCCTGGTCCTTCTCCAACACAATCTAAGACTGGTCCAATTCCAGCATCATCCGTTCAAATAGCCAAAGAAGATAAATCTATCATTTCAAGTGTTCACAACTCACCTATTTCCTCGAATCTTTCTAAGATGAACAAGCAATTATGCAATGAAGTAAAGATACGAGAGACTGTGCAGAAAGTTAAACCAAAATGTCAATCTGATTTTGGTTTTTATGATAATTTTCATAATTGTCATCCTCAGTTTGTTTTCCACACACAACAACGGAAATGTTATCAGTGTGGAAACTTAAATCATCTTGCAAATAATTGTCCTTATCGACAAAAATCACCAAGCAGACAACGGTTTCATAATTCCATTGCTCACAATAGAAAAATGTTTTTCACTTATGTAAAATTTTCAAAACCATCGAGAACAAAAGTTGTATATGTTAATGATGTCGAAAAGAACAAGTATTTGAAAAATGATCTAAGAGATAAAATTCAATTGAGAAGTGTTAAAGATACTCTTGATGTGCAAAGCAAATACAATAATCTCAAATCATTTTGTCTAAATGCAACACAAAATGTGCTCAAGTCTTGTTTGACTTGGGTACCAAAGACTAAGTAATTCTCATACTTATGCAGGAACGACCGCAAAAGATCATAGAAAGGTTGGCTTGTGGACAACGGTTGTTCAAGACATATGACTAGAAATTTATCTCTACTTCAAGATGTTCAGTCATACAATAGAGGAAGGGTAATATTTGCTGGTGACAAAGGAGGTCGAATTACTAAATGTGGTACTATTACGAATGGTGTACTAAGTTTTGAAAATGTCAATTTTGTTGAGGAATTAAAACATAACCTGCTAAGTGTGTCTCAAATTTATGATAAAGAGTATTCTACACACTTTACAAATAAAGAATGTTTAATCATAAAACCGGGTTTTGTAATTCCTAATGAATGGATTTTGATGAGGACTCTGAGAGACAATGATACATATCTTCTTGATATGCATTGTTCAAATTCTTTGGTAACAGTTTCTTGTTTATTATCCAAAGCCTCGGAGAATAATTCCATGTTATGGCATCATCGGTTGGGACACGTAAATATCAAGAATATGAATAAACTGGTACGTGGAAATCATGTTATTGGTTTACCTGAAAAGGAATTTCAACTAATAGAACATTGTTTGTCATGTTCCAAGGGTAAACAACATAAACTTCCTCACAAACCAATTGCACACAATTCAATCGAATCAATCTTACAACTCTTACACATGGATCTATTCGGTCCAGTAAGTGTTTTAAGTTTAGGTTGACGATCTTATCGTTTGGTTGTTACTGATGACTTTTCAAGATTTACTTGTGTGTTTTTCTTAGCATCTAAGGATGAGACTCCACATTTATTGATCAAATTCATTAATCTGGTGGAGAATCAGACTGATAAGAAGGTAAAATGCATCCGAAGTGACAATGGAACAGAATTTTGCAATCAGACGTTGAATGAGTTTTGTGAATCTAAAGGCATTGCGAGACAATTCAGTGCTGCAGGCACTCCACAACAAAATGGAGTTGCTGAACGAAGGAATAGAACACTCATTGAAGCTGCTCGAACTATGATATCTGCTGCTAAATTACCCTTGTTCTTTTGGGCTGAGGCAGTAAACACTGCATGTTATATTCAGAATCGTGTTCTAATAAATAAAATATTAAATATGACTCCTTATGAAATTTTC
>BJCO01378815.1:0-11649 GCA_018326465.1 Flaveria floridana | reverse complement strand
AATAAAACTAAAAAAAATAAAATAAAATTTAATAATAATAAAAGTAATAACATCGACTTGTACTACTATATGTTAATATGTTATCGTAAATTAATAGTTATGATTTTATAAAGGGAATATTATTTTGAATTTAAAAGTAGTACTAAAATAATATAAAAAGAAGGTGGAATTTATACTGTTTATTATTATTGTTATTATATAAAGACGAGCAATGATAAAACCGAAGTAGAAGGTTGTACAGTACAAGCAGACAATGCACACCTAGCTCTTGTCAATTGTCATCTTCAACCACATAAGCCAGTTGGAAACCCAACACACAAACACATCTCTCTCTCTCTCTCTAAAACCACTTTCTCTCTCTACAAACCCCACCTCCATAATAATCAAAAACCAGAATCAATCCATTTTTGCTTTCACGAAACCCTCTCAAATTTCCAAAAATTCCCCTCATTCCCATCTCTCTTTCACCACCAAACCCTTTTCTTTCACCTTCTCTCTTCATCTCGCCGGAATCTGATCGCCGCCGACCATGTCCTCCGGCTTCCCCGGCGGCCGCCCGGAGTATTTCAACATCAACAACACCAACGTCGCCGGAAGACCCATGTCCTTCATCAACGGAAACAACGCTCAGAGCTCTTTCCGATCGCCTCTCGCCGGAATTCTCGCTGACTCCTCGTCTCATATCGGTCTCCGGCGCCCGGAGAAACGATCTCTCGCGGAGTTTCAACACCATCAGCAGCTCCAACAAGCGGCGTTTTTCTTCAGAAACGTGAAGCATCGGCCCTATAATCACCATCTTGCTGAGTTTCCCACTTCGCCGGAGGTCTCGTCGGTTTCCAACACGTCGTCGGTTCCTCGGTATGGTGTTCCGGTGATGCAGCAAATGAGACCAAATCTTCAAAGTTTCAATCTTGGGGTTATGGGTAGTTACCAGAATCATAGTAATCATCATATTCACAATAATAATAATAATAATAATCGGGGTGGGTTTTCGAGTGTTGGTTTGTCGAATTCACCGGCGAAACAGTCGCCGGCGATTCAAGAGACAGAGGGGAAGATGATGAAGCGATTACAGGAGCTTGAGAAGGAGCTTTTGTTGGATGATGATAATGGAGAAAACGACGTCTCCGGCGTTACTAACAGCGAGTGGTCGGAGACTATACAGAATATCCTCAGTTCAACTCCGGTGGGTAAGCCGGAGAACACCATAGTATCTCCTTCTCCGACATCGTCATCGTCTTCTTCATGTGCATCTTCCTCTGCATCTCCGGCGACCCAAATCAGCCCAAATCAGTTGTTCTTCGACGCCGCCGCTGCCATCTCCGACGGCAAATCCGACGCCGCGGTGGAGATTCTCAACCGTGTTAACCAATTCTCAAACGCCGTTGGGACGCCTGAACAACGGTTGAGCTTTTACATGACGGTGGCGCTCCGATCACGGCTCAACACCACCACCGTTACTCCGTCGGAGCTGTACGGAAAAGATCACATTCTATCGACCCAACTGCTGTACGACAAATCTGTATGCTTCAAACTCGCTTTCATGGCGGCAAACGCCACCATTCTCGAGCTTACAAACACCGATAAGACCAACAAAAAGAAGATTCATATCATCGATTTTGACATCGGTCAAGGGGTTCAGTATGCGTATTTACTTCAAGAGATCGCGGCGGCGCGTAAGGATGACGCGACGGCGACACCCATTTCGTTAAAGCTCACAACTTTCTCCGATTTCGGTAATGGTGGAGCTGAAAGATTGAATCACGTCGGTGAGAGTTTAAAATCTCTATCAAATAAGTTAAACGTTTCGTTCTCTTTTCACGTTTCGCCATTGAAGCTATCCGACCTCACTCCGGCGGCGTTAATGGCGGATTCCGGCGAGCTTGTGGTGGTGAACTTCGCTTTCAAGCTGTACAAGCTGCCGGACGAGAGTGTGACGACGGAGAATCTCCGCGACGAGGTGCTCCGGCGCGTGAAGGGGTTGTCGCCGGCGTTGGTGACGGTGGTGGAACAGGAGTTGAACGGCAATACGGCGTCGTTCGAGACTCGGGTGAGTCAGGTGTACGGGTACTACGGATCGTTGTTTGAGTCGCTTGAGTCGATGAGTCGGGACAACTCGGAGCGAGTGAAGATGGAGGAGGGACTGAGTCGGAAGATGGTGAACTCGGTTGCGTGTGAGGGGAGAGACCGAGTTGAGAGATGTGAGGTTTTTGGGAAATGGAGGGCTCGAATGAGTATGGCTGGGTTCGAGTTGAGAGTACCGAGTCAACTCAGAGTGGAATCCTTGCTTATGAAGGTGAACTCAGTGAGTCGGGGGAACTCGGGGTTCACGGTGAAGGAAGACGCCGGAGGGATTAGTTTTGGGTGGATGGGTCGGACACTCACCGTCGCATCGGCGTGGTGTTAAGGCAAATATTAATATTAATATTAATAATATTAATATTAATATTAATGATATTAATATTGATTGAAATTGTAATGTAATATTCACCATTTTAAAGTTATAATATGAAATGTGCGACTTTGTACTATCATGATTTGAACTAATTTTTTAATCAATTCTAACTTTTCCTTTTATTTTAGATTCCCTCGAACGATTTGGTAATTCATTGCTCTTCCTTATAATTTAATGGATTTAAAGTCATAGGTTTCATGTTTTTAATTTATTATTACCAAATAATTTAATACAATTCATTAGTATTTTTTGTTCTAATAAGTTATGTTCATTTTTCCTATCTACTTATTGTTTTTAGTCAACTTTATTAAGCATCTATGTCACTTTTCTTTCAATTTATTCCTTTTCAACATCGTATTTATGAAAATAAAGTGTACGAAATTGATTGAATTGCCATTCGGTTTAATTTCTTTGATTTTTTTAAAAACAATAAAATGCGGCAACCTGAGGGACATATGCTATAAGGGGTTTAAATTAAAAGTCATGCGTATCACAAAATCAATTTAAGTAAAGAACAAAGAAATCTAGCAATGGTTAATGGTTATACGTCAAGAAGCTAACCATGTGTAGTAAGAAATCGTAAAAGAGATAATCATATGTGGTAAGAAATTGTAAAAGGACGGTTGACAAAACAGTCTTATATATTGTATTTAAATTTATAAGTGTGAATATTCTTAAAGTTTTCATAGTTGTTTAGTTACAACCATTGTTTATTGAAATTCACTCTATGTACTAAAATACTAAAGTAAAATTTATTAATGCATATGCAAATTTTTTGGGATCACAACAAAGTTTCCTAGCAGATATAAAACTGTTCAAATAAGTTATCTGTTGTTATAGGAAAATATATTAATTCACTCCATTTAAGTCTTGTTTGGTAAGAAGCTTTTATAGCTTTTACCATAACTTTTAAATATTATCTTCTTATCATTATTCAACCAGAATTTTAAACAAATTAAAGTTATTATGCTAAAAGTTTGTATAGAAATTAAAAGTTATAACTATTACTCCAGGAAAAAAACTTCACTTTTCAATTACTAGCTCCGCTACATATAATGGAGCTAACTTATCAAACATACAAAAAGTGACCTTAAAAACTAATCATCTTTAGATGCTTTCAGGTAGCGATAGCTACACTAATTGTCGATGTGATTTGCTCTAGTCACCTTTGGGGTTTATGCTTAAAACTTACATGTGTGAGATCTATGATATTTAGTTTGTAACATTTATTATTTCTCCTACTAATTTTCTTTCAAAAAATTGTTAACTTTATTTAAAATGACTAAAATGTCATTTTTGTTATAAATATTTTATTAATATGGTTATCAATACCACTTTGTAACTTTTAAATTTATTATGCTTGTATTAATATTCTAGTCTTATAAAATGGCGGTTTTTGCATTTGATATTTTATCTCAGAATAAAGAGTTCTTCTACTCTTTATATCTTTTTCACTCTATGATCATGTTGTCCTTATGGTTATATACTTGATATATTACTTGTTAGTATGCCATTATTTCATAACAAATTATCAAGTTGCTATTTGAAATTGAATCATATTATCACAAGGTAAAAAGTTATGTTCTTGTCTTGATCCATTCAAACAAAAATCCATATTAGAAATTCATATAATTTTGGATAATGTTTGGATTCATTCAAACAAAAATCCATATTAGAAATATGTTTTGATTCTCTAATCTATTGTTTTAATAAATTATTAATAATACGTTCTTGAAAAAAGAAAGATTTATATTTGTAAAAATCGTCATCTTTTACTATTAGAGAAATTAAAATTACTAATAAGGATTTTCAAGCCAAATAAAAAAAACTTATACATGTTTTTTCATAATTATCTCAAACAATGATGTTAAATTATTATTTACTAACAATGAATGATGTATGTTTTTTTTGCAAAATGATTTTTGATAGTAATTATGTTTTACTTACTAAATTTTTTGTTTTGAAAAGTAATTACAAAGAAAAAGAAAAGTATTATAATTATAATGAAAGTTTATTATAAACTAATAATTATGATGTTTCATATTCCTAATATTCAATACCATAAAATGCATGGTAGTTTCAAGTGTGATTATACTAAATAAACTTAAAATGATGATTACATATGTTATACCTGTATAACTTAATTTGTAATTGATTTACTTAAAAGAAAATAATTATTCTTAACCTTTATTTATGACATAAACATCAAAAGAGGATTATAAAGATTACATACATTACAATTTTTTTAGTTATTTTTACACAATATATTCAAAAAGTATAATATTGTTACGATGTTGGTTCACGTGCTAAATATATGAAAATTGTGATGATTTATCACTGCGTAATTGAATAAACTATTGTGTTAGGTATGTATTTAACATAATATTGCATAAAAATTATAATATAAAAAGAAAATAGTGATTTAAATTTATATAGGGGGATTTAGTTTGTTTGTTTTAGTATGTTGAACTCGTTGGCTGATTGTGAAGATTTTGAAAGTAAAATAATATAGAATTAATGCAAATCATGGATTTTTTTTGAATGGCTAATTAGACACTAGCGGGCCACTAGTTCACCTGATCATATTCATTACTCAAGTACGAAACCTGAGACCACCCTCAAAAGGAAGCTCATATTAGGTGAGAAAACCCCTTGTTAATGAATCTTATTTCATTATAAATTGTAACCCATGCCAACATCCAGCTCAACCTATCCCAGTCTTCATTGTGGCTTCAGACTAGCCCTAGTCCTATCCATAGATCACTGTTATGGCCTTAGAGTATCATTATCTCCTAGTCCTATCCAAAATCTCTGTTGTAGCCTCGAACCAGTGTAATCCTATCCACAATCTTTGAAGGGGACTCATATTAAGTATTAACTAAAGAGTGTGCCTTCCCTACCTAGATACATACAACTAAACACACATATTCACTGAGGTTTGAGTCCAAAATTACTTACCAGTAATCCTTTCTTTACTTAATTATTTACCCACTAGCACCCACCATAGATTAGGACATACCTAAAACCATGTCTGCCTAGATGTTCGGATTATTTTACTACTCTGCACACTTAAAAAAAATTCTTCAAATCATTTATACCGCATGGATGCAACCCAATGCACTTAAGAAATAAGGGAACGTTTAGACAGTGATGAGATTTCCGAGTAAGTGCACATGAAGTGTATCATAACCCACGTCACATAGTTATTAATTTGAACGTGTAGCCCTTCAAGATTCCCCACCTGATTTATTCTATATGACCGACCATAGTCATGTTAAAAACTTAGGCTAAGGTTTCCGCAACCCCTAGTAGTCATTCCCTTCATATTTCTTTACAAAAACGGGTCGATGAGCTAGGGTTGATGCACATACCCAACATAGTAACCAGGTGGACTTATCATGCTATACCCCAAAGTCCTTTACGTGCTTAGTTTTCATGTAATATAAGGCTCCTCCTCCAAATCAAATTTAATGGGATTTAGAGCGACCATGTCTTCATCCTACAATATTAAGGCACTACAATGCTTTGCCCATTCCATACTATATCTGGGCATTATCCTGTGACAAATCCGTTTATCAAAACGTGGTTATGTCCTTTACCATAGCTATCCTATGCATCCTAATCACAATCTACAGTTTGGTTCTTCCTAAAACCCCAATTTACTCAAATAATCCATGACAATGCATAATGTGGGAGATTTATAGCCTTACCATAACACATCTAAAGTGTAGCATCACTTATCAATATGACAACGTCCTTCACCAAGTGAACTAACACCAAAATGGATTTCACACGTCACATTCTTGTTTATTTATAGCCATAACTCGTATTTAGAAGAGAAATATAGCTTGCCAACAAAACCGTGGTTCCCAAGCTTGTCTCTTACTAAGTGAACGTTGTAGAATCCATATATAACCTTCGCATGCTTTCCCGAACACCATGTGGAGTCCAACTTCTAAAGAGAGAGACAAAGTATATGTGTAGATTGAGAGCCTGAGATTTTGGGTGCGAATGAGGTGAAAATAGGGCTCTTTTGTGTTTTAAACAAAATTTGAACTAGGCACCTTGGCTGACCATTAAGCTAGGCTTGGTGGTCCGCTACCGACATATAAGGGGAGTATTCACATCTTTAATATGAAATATTCACATTTCAAAATACAATATTCATCATAGACTATTGAGCGTGACCATGGTGATCCTTGACCTCTTGGGGGACTGTTACTTATCACTTTGGCTATTCGCGATGGTATCCATCCCCACAAACACTAAATCTCTTCCTTAGCGGACCATTCATGGCCAACCCATAAAACCTATTATGGTATGCTATTGTCCATTTTCTTAAATCCTTATGAAATTTTCTGTTTTTAACAATTTTGATTTGTTTATTTGTGTGACAATCAATCCAATAGGCCGAGGGGTCATAACTTGAACCAACGTTCATGTTGTGTTTTAATTGCAACCTTGTTTGGGTCATAAACATATACTATGAAACCTATTTTGTACCAAAACCATTAATCTCCATCAAACAAAAGTGATTCTAAACAAAACAAATCACAATGTATGAATCATTACTTTAGAAGTTATATCTCTTTAAACATATAGATAAACAAGACTTCCCTATCGCTTGCTATTATGCAAGACTACTATCTGGCTTGCAATGCATGCAAAACTACTGATGTTTGCCATTACCCAGGACTTTTATATCGATCCTGAAAAGCGTCAAGACCTCTATGTTGTAAGACTTTTTTTAACATACTTTTATAGCTGTGCTTTAGAAGGGTAACTATTCTTGAATTAGTATTTAAGTTCTTTATCATCTGTAAGGTTTACACTTAAAGGCTGATGCAATCAAAGCAACCAAAGCAACCAAAGAGCTCTCATTATGCATGCATGAAGTACATAGTAGAGTTATTTTGGAAGTTTTACATAACTCAAAGGAAATAAGCAAAGTGTAAACTATTCTGAAGCCAAATGACAAAATCTTCCAAACCCAAGGATGAAGTTTTTCCAAAGCTTCAGGGACAAAGTCTTTCGAAGCCAAAGGTCTATGCTTTTGTCAACTATAGATTATGGTCATTGGCCTGTAACTTTCTACTTTTGTACCTTTTATCCTTTTTGTAATATATTAGGATGTGAGCTATGACATATCATACTCATAAGTCAAAAGGCAATCTGCCTTTTGACTATACATTGATCTTGTTATCTAGATTAGTGTTTACAGTTGGCTTTCAAATTATAACTGGCTGTAGGATGTAGTATAAAGTATCTTAGGTTCTTGTATTTATTTTTCTGCTTTGTAACAATTGTAATAGAACTTGAGAGCAATATACAACATAGTTTGAAAACCAGACTTATCTTGATCTTGTTTATTGTCCTGTCTCATACTTACTTGTGTTCATAGTATCATCAGCTAAAACCCGGTTCCCTATTTGATCTGTTAAGTGCTAAGTCTCTCCTCATTATGAAACTGATTGTATTGACCACCATTAACTGCTCCTGCATCACCCATATTTGAATTCTAGCTTTCTTTATTAGTAATCACTTGTAGCTTTTTAATTTCTCTTAAACTAAATTATCTGTGATTACCTTTTCTCTTTAGGTGCTTTAACTTCTTTAACTATAATTAACTTTATTTTATTAACTACAGTGACTATGATCATTTGTACTTTAACATACTTTAGCTTTCATTACTATAATTAGCCGAACACTTTAGCAAGGTCAAGTACTTATAAACAAACACTATAATATACTAAAGCTAAATACTTTGAAATACACCAAGTATTGTATAAAAACCAAGTGCTATACTACAGGGCCGAGAACCATTCTACAGGCAAGAACTATCATCAAGTACGATACTACTAGTTATGATCTATGGGAGGCTGGGAATTAGGCAGTATCAAGTACCACTGTCCATTGCATACTTTTACATACTAATTAGGGTTTTAAGCATCAAAAATTGCAGGAATGGTGTTGGTCTCTTTCAAAATAATATTTCCTCTCAAACTCACTAAGTTTCACTATTGATGATGAAGAATCTCAAACTAAGTTGATGATAATATATTAAGTTAATGAACACAAGAAATGGTTTTTTAAGATACCTGTATATATTATTTCTCAAATTAGTGTTTACAAGACTCTTACAAAGCATACATAATGAGTTATATTAAGAAAATATATATATACTACTATCTACAGCCGATTATAATTTGAAAATCAACTGGAACTTACATCTAAACAAATACTACATTGCTAGACATAAGGTATCTGAGATAAAATATTATTCTAGATTAGGTAGGCATGACAGGTTCATGACTTACCTTTTTGTTACCTACTAAAGTCGGTAACAGTACTAACTGATAAAGGTAAATAGTGGAATAAAGTATGGTCAACTATATGAGTATGGGAAAGCACCATGCAGTATATCAGACTTGTCAGTCAGACCATACTTATGTCCACTGGTCCATAGCTAGTTTTTCCAAAGGTAAAATAGATTCAGAAGAATAAAGTCTTCCAAAACCATTTATACTTCGGAAGAGTTAACTTTATTCGAGACTTCAACAAGTCTTCATGACATTTTCCTTTGGAAGGCTTTTGTCTTGAATCTTCCAAGTCTTATACTTTATAAGGAGAACTATTTAGTCTCGAAAGACTTAGTTCTTCCTTCGGAAGTTCTTCCTTCGGAAGTTCTTCCTTCGGAAGTTCTTCCTTCGGAAGTTCTTCCTTCGGAAGTTCTTCATCCTTAAGCTTCAGAAGATCTTTAACTTTGCTTCGGAAGTGCATCTTTGTCTTCGGAAGCCTTTGCTCAGTTGCACCCAAAATCTTTTAAGTGTAGTTTTGGTTGCACCAGCCTCATATGATCCAACAAAAACTATTTTATGGATTAAAACCTATAAAAATACAAACTTTATCATTAAGAACTATGTAAAGTATCATCATACTTTCACGGCATGCATATTTGGCCTAAAAATTAATTTAAAACACATAACCAGGATGGGGGGGGATGTAAATCTCACCTTTTAGTAGAACTCGTAGAACTAGCTAACCAAGAAGGGAAGAATACATATATCTTCCCATCAACATTCAAATCTTTTAATTTTAATATTAGAATCGATGCATAAAGAAGCTGAGATCCATCGAATGATGAAAGAAATCATATACCTTCGATAAGTTCTTCACTCTCTCTTTCTCTCTCTCCATCTCTATCTATCTCTCTCTCTCTCTCTCTCTTTCTCTCTATGTAGCCCATTTTTTCTATCTAGGTTGCCCTTCATGGCAAACTTGATGTGGAAGAATTAGGGGGAGGGTGGCTTTTTCCGTTAAATAGGGGATGTTGAAGGTTTAACTTTGTTTTGAGACAACTTTAGCCCCTGTCAATACAACCAACTTCTTAATAAAATTCGAGGTGTTACAAGTCTTTTCTCTTATTTAGGTTTTGTTATTGAAACCTACTATGCATTAAAAAAACTATGGATAAAATTGTCTTATCTTGGCCTCAGACTCCTATAATGACTTCGAGCCCTTTTAATACTTCCACTGTACTTTAACAAATAGAACTACTTTATTCCTCACTTGCATTCGACATCTGTCTATCCGTGGTAGCTTTTATATAAGCTATGGTTCTTTCTAGCTTTTCATTTGTAGCCTTGATAATTTCTAAGCTTCCTAGTGCTTTCTGTCTAATCTTGCTCTAACATATTAAGGTTTTACATCTCCTACTATAGAGCATCTCATACATAGGCATACCAATATTGGCATGGTCACTGTTATTGTATAAGAATTTTACTAATAGCAGATGAATATCCCACCTTCCACTGAAGTCAATAATACATTATGTGTGGTAATACTTCTCATCTTGCCAATGATTGCATCTATAATCCCAAAACTACTATCCATATGACCAAGAAGAAAACTTCTGAGAAGAAGAAGAAGAAGATAGTTTTGAAAGGAAAATCTCTTCCTTTCAGAAGCTCCAAAGCAGAAGAGAAGACAAGTGAAAACTTTCATTCGGAAGAAAATTTGGTATTGGAAGAAAGGAATGCTTTTGAAGTACTGAAGCTTGCTATAGTGAAAGCAAGATCTTCTAAAGGTCTAGTCTCCAAAACTTATGAAGTTTTCAAAACTTCTGAAGTGTTGAAGATCAAGTTTAATCTTCCAAATATGGTGTGGAAGATAAAGGAAGACCATGTGACTGAAAGTTCTTCATCAACAACAGGAGATGATCCTCAAATCCTAAATATAGGATCAATCATTATTTCATTGTCTTCATCTCATTTTGACAAGCCCAAGACCAATAAGGCTTTGTTTTCCAAATGTAGCTAACCATCTCTTTTTGTGTAGGCCAGCTATAAACCAAGAGGAATGTATGGATCATTGATAGTGGCTGTTCCAAGCATATGACAGGAAATGGCTCTTTGCTTTAAGACTTTGAGAAAATTAATGGAGGGCCAGTTGATTTTGGATGAGATGCAGGTGGTTACATCACTGGAAGGGGTAGGGTCACGAATAGTAAACTTAACATTGAAAAGGTAAACTATGTTAAGAAGCTTGGGTACAATCTATTGAGTCAATCCTAATTTTATGATCAGAGACACAACATGCTCTTCACTGAGCATGAGTGAATTGTTCTCAAGCCTGGGGTGGTCATTCCTCAAGAGCATATCCTACTTAAAGCCCCGAGAAAAGAGAACATGCATCATATAGATTTGAAGGAAACATCCCCTTTAGGGAAATTTTCTTGCTTTCTATCTAAAGCAAATAATGATGAGTCTTTTCTTTGGTATAAAAGAATGTGCCATGTAAACTTTAAAAATATAAACAAAGTAATTAAGAATGTTTTGGTAACTGAAATGCCAAAGAAAGAGTTTACAAGTGATAATCACTGTGTTGCATGCCTGAAAGGAAAGCAACACAAGGTGTATGTGAATCCAAGGATCGCAATTCAGGAATTATCAGTATTAAAATAAATCAATTTAATGATCACGGAATTATCACTAATTGACGTTTAATTGGTTTGATGATCAATTATGAACACAACCACAGAAACACATGAAAGCAAAATCAATAATTATTCAAACGTATTTCATTAACTATGATGTAATGATTACAAAAGAATAATAATGAATACTATAAACAATCGAATACAGTGTATCAAATAATGTTGATGTTGATGAGACGGCGATTAGGGTTGCACAATG
>BJCO01378653.1:0-10889 GCA_018326465.1 Flaveria floridana | reverse complement strand
CACAAATAAACATCAAAATGCATTTCATTTATCATTGAGTCATCACATTATATCAGTGTAAGAAATGAAAGACTATTACATTTAAGATCATAAACTAGGTACATAATATATCAACAAACACCCCCTTGGACCTAGTTTAGCCTATTGTCTTACATCCTTAACATGCTCTTTGAATTTCTTGTACTTCTCTTCTCTTGTGACTCCCGCGTGAATCTCAAACGCGAAGTAGAGCCGTATAATATGTTGGAATTGTAGAGCTTGTACAATATCCTGCGAGTCATAGAACAGTGGCCACTTGTAGAGTATGTAAACAACTGCAGACAAGTTAGTTAGCCACATCAGTTCAAATACTCGGATAGTCTCTATTTTACCCTCTTTATGCAAAAGGATGATCGCTTCTCCCATCCTCCAGTCATAATACCACCATTTGAAGTGTGGAGTGAAGTCCTGAGGCATCTCCCGCAGTGGGATCTTAGACATTATGCGTGGGGGACTCCACTTCAGCACTACCTTCGGTCTTCCAGAAACAGGATCAACTTCGGTCTTATGAATGAACCTCTTAGGTTGTTGAGGCCTGAAGTTGATCCATCAGGTGTTGTATTCCTTCTTAAGGGCCATATCAAACCAACCTGGAATCTTTCTTGGGTTGGCATACAAAAGGTCTAAACATGCTAACCTGTTCAGCTCAAAACCGAGAAGAGTCTCCAGATCATGAGGATATCTGAAGTACTCAATCCCTTTCTCCCTCTTGACAGCGTACACCTCCAAGTCCTCAAAATAGGCCTAACTGATGATTTTGCCTGACACCTTCTGATGTCTCTTTACCTTGTATAGTTTGGTGTAGGCATTTTGCTTTGGAGGTTCTTGTTGGGCTCTCATCTCCTTCAAACAAGTAGCCTATTCAGCCTTCTTTAACTCAACATCAGCGTCTGTGGTTTGGGCTTTATCTTCCTCCTTTGCATTCTCTTTCTCTTTCTCATCAAGAGTTCCATAAGTATCACTGCCAAATGTTTCACCCAGATCGGGGATAACATTACCCTCATGGTTAGTGTACTCTAGATAATACTCTGATGTAATATCCTCAATCTTGATCTCATCCACTCCTTGAAGCTCTTCATCACTAATAACATTGACCTCAGGAGCCTGTTGGTGAGTTCGTCTGGATTTAATCTGAACATGTCTGTGAGCTGCTCGTCAGTTAGGTAGTGGATGATCTCTCCTTTCTCAGGAGTGGAGCTCACAGATCGTCTTACGATCCCTTGCAAATCAATAATCATAGTGAGCTGAGTCTCGATTTGCTGAAGGGGGTGACGTCATAGTCATCTGTCTGTTGAGCTCCATCTGTTTGATTAAACATTCAACACATAAAACATAATTCATTAATCAAGACATTTAAAAAGTAATAATCAATCATTACATTAATGTAACACATATTTTACCTGTAGAATCTATTTAGTGACAGACTGCACAGTTTTACCTGTAGAATCTAGATCACTGACCAGAAGAGTAGACACCACATGATCCTTTACTGGGTTATTATTGATTGGTCTGCATTTAGTAATTAAAAGGATTGCATGTGGTGGCGGTACTACCTTATATCCCAGTCCTTCCCCGCCATTACGTTCTTTCACCAAGTTTTGAACTATGTGAGAGGAACTTGCTAAACTGTGCAGTTTTTGTTTTAATGATTCAACTTCAACTTGCAAAATTGCTTTTTCCTTTATAGTTTCTTCCAAAGTGGTTAACTAGAACTTAATGTCATTTGATTGATTTAAGGCAACAACCTTAGTTTTCCTTAGTTGTTTCCCTAAAAGTTCTAACTTTTCTTTGAAGATGTACTCATTTTGTTTTAAAACATGATTTGCTTTATTGCAGAGTTGTAAATCATTTACTAGATTATCATTGTGTTCTAATAACCTAGCAAACTTTAAATCAATGCTTTCTCTAAATTTACTACATTCAGCATAAGCATGTTTCTCAAATAATTCATCTTTAGAGTATACCTGTGTAGAACCAGACGAATCAGCCATCAATGCCGTGTCAGCCTCTTCAGTAACTGGAGATTCTGAGTTTGTAGCACTTAGTTCCTCTTCAACAAGATGATCAACAACATCCATAGCTTCTTTGATATCTGAACGTGCATGCTCAGCTATGATATCTCCTTCACTTGCAGATCCATCATCCAAGGTATCAACTAATGCAAAATTTGATTCTCCTTCAGATACAAATCAGAAGGACCAGTCTTGTCCTTCATCTCCCTGAGCGACCAAAGCCTTGGATTCTTTACTTGACGATGCTCCAGCCTTCTCTTTATCTTGACGGTCGAATATAGGAAAAGGATTTCCATTCCCAGTCTTCTTTGTCTTTATGCACTCATATTTGAAATGTCCCTTTTCTCCATAATTGAAGCATGTGACCTTGGTTTTATCAAATCCAAATGTAGTATCTTTAGTAGCAACCAAGTTCTGCCCTGTCTTCTTTACAAACTTCTTAGCCCGTCTAACAGCACTGGCTAAGGCCCACATGATATCCATGTGTTCCAACTCAGTTTCATCAACTTGCTCGCAGTCCTCGTCAGCAAGATGACAGTTCCCAATCTTCCAAGCGACTAATCCATCATAATATTGAACAACAGCAGCTAGAAGATCCATATGCTCTTTAGCAACTTCCACAGTGACATTTCTGAGATTCTCGGTCTTCAGCTTGGTTATATTTGCCTCAAGAACAATGTATTGGGTTCCAGATGACCCTGATGTTTTGTTTCCTGAGGAACTACTTTGGGAAGGAGCTGAAGAGTTAGACACAAACGCCGTTTGTAGCGGTGCGCCTGATGAGGCCGGAGTTAGAACAAAATTGTACAATGCAGGATTCTGAGCGTAGGAATCTTTCTTTGACTTGTATTTCTGACGCAGTTTTTCCTCCCTTAACTTTAGAATGAAATCATTTATGTCTAGTGTAGCAAGAGTGTCATTTTGTCTCAGATTAGACACAAATGGATCCTATTTGCCTGGCAGACCATCAGCAAAACTTGAAATTTTATCTTCCATGGATGTGGTCACGCCATGAGTGTGCAACTCTCTCATTAAGTGATAGAATCTATCAATTATGTCATCTAAGCTCTCTTTTCCTATCGGTGAAAAATTGTGAAATTCCTTTTTATGAGCTTTAGCCTTTAGTGCCTTCAGAGTTGCATTCCCCTCATATCGTTTTTCTAATGCCTCCCATAACTTCTTCGACTGCTTGTTCTCTGAGAATTGATGGAAAATGTCCTTAGGTATAGACTGAGTCAACAAGGCATATGCTTTCTTTTCAGCATTATGCATAGTTTTTTGGGAACTCATTCCTCCCAAAGTCAATTTTACCTCATTAGCACTGACTGGTACCATGTAACCAGTCTTAATAGATATCCAAAGGCTTAGGTCAACTCCATTAAAGTAGATTTCAAACCGCTGTTTCCACTGTGGGTATTCATCTAACGTTAACAACTTTGACGGTTTGTTGTGGTTCCCTATCTTATTTTCTAGAAGTAGAAGATTCTGGATACGTGAGTCCTTTCCAGCAGTGAATGTACAAAACTGATCTTCCATTGCTTTGAACTTGATGAACTTAGTACAGCACAGATTGACTTATGCGATTAAACAAGAGGACTGGGTCAATCGTGCGATTGAAGGATGCGAATGACTTCAATCGTATGATAGGATTCAGTTGTGTGAATGAACAGCAACCTACTAGAATAACTCAACCGTGCGAATGAACTGTGCAAATGAGTTCAGTTGTGTGATTGAACTATGCGAATGAGATTCAGTCGTGCGATTTAGCTAATCGTGCGACTGTGGCTACTGTTGCGGGAAAAATCAAATTTTTGAACACTTTGACACAAAAATACGAATTTTTACGATCCCTAATATGCCGTATGGTAAAAGGTCGGAACTTTAACACAAATACTCGTCAAAAACACGTTTTGAAGCAAAAAAGTGGATCTTTTGATTGAAAATGTTGATTTTAACACCAAAACCAATTGAATCCACGCAAAATCACGAGCCTAAGCTCTGATACCACTTGTTAGGATCGTTTTCGTTCGGAGTACTAACGGATTCTACATGAGACCAGATCAAATAATGTGGAATTCTATTTAGTTAGCGATCCAATCAATGAGAACGAACAACCTGATCGATCTAATGATGAAACAAACGTTAAGAACGAGTTGGAATCGATCAGGAACGAACTATGAACTTGGCTGGGCGACTTAGGACGCTCTGGACGGCTAGGGTATGAAAGTATTCGAAGTGTTCTATTTTTCCATGAATTATGTGGTATTTATAGTTTTTTAGTGTCCATTCGTATGACTAAACCATTAGCATGGTTCAGTCGTGCAACTGACACATACGGTTGACTCATACGCACGACTGAAGGTTCAGTCAAGCGACTGAGTCAATCTTATGTCTCAATCATACGACTGATCCAGTCACCTGCTTCAGTCGTCCTACTGGTCCACAAGTATGGTTCACTCGTGCGTATGGTCTATAAGTATGGTCCATTATCATGAATAACCACTTGACAAAGTTGAGCATATTTCTAAGTCATTATTGACTTAGAATTATGTACCATAACTTCACACCTATATATAAAGTTAGAACTATGTACCACAACTTCAAACCTATATATAAAGTTCATACATGTGAATCATACTCAATACAATAATAATATGAAATAATCAAACACAAATAAACATCAAAATGCATTTCATTTATCATTGAGTCATCACATTACATCAATCTAAAAAATGAAAGACTATTACATTTAAGATCATAAACTAGGTACATAATGTATCAACACAGAGAACTTGAGAACAACATGTTGATGCTGCTATATACTCAGCTTCTACTGTTGAAACATATACATTTGTCTGCTTCTTGCACTACCAGAAGACCAGTCTGGGACCAAGAAATTAACAACCACTAGAAGTGGACTTTCTGTTGAAGTTGCATCCCCCATAATCACTGTCAGTGTATGCATAGACATTGAAGTCTCCTTCCTTTGGATACCATAATCCAAGAGCAGGCTTGCCCTTAAGATATCTGAATGTCCTCTTGACTGCATTCACATAGGATTCCTTGGGATCTGGTTGATACCTTGCGCACACACAAACACCAAACATAATGTCAGGCCTACTGGCTGTTAGATACATCAGTGAACCTATCATGGAATGATAGTGAGTCTGATCCACTGTTTTGCCTTTAGGATCTGGACCAATCTTCACTTTAGTGTCAACAGCAGTTCTGATGGACTAACAATCAGCAAACTTAAACTTCTTCAACATTGTTTCCACGTATTTTGATGGATTAATGAAGATTCTATCTGCTGTTTGATGGACTTGCACTCCTAGAAAGAATATGAGTTCCCCCATAGCACTTATTTGAAATTTTGAATGCATGACGTCTTCAAAGTCTTTGCAGAGTAACTTGTTTGTCGAGCCAAAGATGATATCATCCACATATATCTGAACCAGGAACATGTTTTTTCCTTTTCTCTTTCTGAAGAGAGTCTGATCAATCTTCCCTCTTTCATGTCCATTTTCAAGAAGAAAGGATGATAAAGTCTCGTACCATTTCCTTGGAGCTTGATGAAGACCATACAAGGCTTTGTCAAGCTTGTATACCCTATATGGAAAAACAGGGTCTTCAAATCCAAGAGGTTGACTCACATAGTCTTCTTCCACAATCTTTCCATATAGAAAAGCACATTTCACATCCATTTGATAAATAGTGAATTTCTTGAATGCTGAATATGCTAGAAAGAGTCTTATTGCTTCTAGTGTGGCTACAGGAGCAAACACTTCATCATAATCAATTCCTTCTTCTTGAGTATACCCCTAAGCCACTAGTCTTGCTTTGTTTCTAATGACGATTCCCCTGTCATCAGTTTTGTTCCTGTATAGCCACCTGGTACCAATAGGATATTGTCCTTCGGGAAGATCTACCAGTTGCCAAACTTCTTGTTTCTTGAATTATAGCAACTCTTCCTGCATTGCCTCAATCCAACTATTGTCTTGAAGAGCCTCTTTGATATTTTTGGGTACTTTTGGACAAAGAAAGCAAAAGAACAAATAGATGTTTGCTATGCCTGATTTGCTTCTTGTCACCCGTTCATTAAGTTCACCAATGATGTTGTCTACTGGATGGTTCTTGTGTATTCTGGTGGTTGGAATCGAGTCACCAGCAATGGTTACATCAAGATTGGAGACATTCAGATCATCTTGGTGAGAGGCAACTTCATCTTGTACTGTGGAGGAGTTGTGAAAATAATCTAAGACTGTTTCAGTTCATGCTTCAGCATCAGTAGCGCTTTGATTACTTCCATCGTTCAAAGTCCTTTCAGTTTCAATTGGAGGTGTAACATGATATTGAGTTCTGACTTTGGTGGATGGTTCTTCTGAAGGACATGGTAGTATGCTTGGACCATCCTCAGTTGAAACACTTTGATTTTGAAATGATTGTCCGACAGGATCAGCTTGCAGTGGGACTTTTTCATTAAGTTGCTCAGTAGAAGTTGTAGGAATCATTGGAAAGTCATTCCTTCTTTCGACTAATAAGGAAGATTCAGCTGATTGTAGGTTTCCTACATCAGACAAGTGAAATTGATCAAAAGATTTTGTAAAGGAATCAATATGAAACAACCAGTCAGGACCATTTGTAGATTTAGGAAAAGAATGTTCCTTAAATTGAACATTTATTGATTCATCAATTATGTTTAATCAAGGATTAAACACTCTATAAGCCTTTGAGACAGAAGAATAACCTACAAAGAATCCTTCATCAGACTTGGATGAAAACTTTCCCAAATGGTCTCTGGTCTTTAATATTGAGACAGAAAAGCCAAATGACTTAAAAAATCCAATAAATGGTTTTCTTTGAAAGTTAAGTTCATAAGGAGTCTTGTTGCTTTCTTTTACAATCAATGTTCTATTTTGTACAAAGCACGATGTGTTAACTACATCTGCCCAAAAGGTAATTGGTAGTTTAGCATCAGCTAGCATAGTTCGTGCTACTTCAATTAGTGTTCTATTTTGCCTTTCAGCTACCCTATTTGTTAAGGAGTTTTAGCTGCACTAAATTGATGAGCGATACCTTTGGTTGTACAAAATGAACTCATATCATCATTCTTATATTTTGTCCCATTATCACTTCTAATTGTTTTAACTTTATGATCAAGTTGGTTTTCAATTTTCAAGATAAAATCTTTTATTAGTTAGGACGCTTTGTTTTTATGAAGTAAGAAGAAGATCCATGTAAATCTGGAGAAGTCATCTATGATCACCAAACAATACTATTTCTTTCCAATACTCATAACATGAGTTGGTCCAAAAAGATCCATATGAAGTAGCTTCAATGGAGAATCGTTTGTGTTCACTAGTTTTGGCTTATGGGAAGACTTATGTTGTTTTCCTTTGAGACTCGCTGAACAGTGATCAATAAAGGGAAATTCTTTTTAGGGTAAACCAATGACATGATTTACCTTGACCTATCTGTTCATGTTTTTGAAATTCGTGTGTCCCAAACATCTATGCCAAAGTTGTGACTCATCAAAATATGCTTTCGACAAAAGACATGTTTCTTCTTTTGGTAAAGCAGAATTGAGGTTTAGGACATAGGTGTTATTCTTCCTCGGGGTCTTTAAGGCAACCCATTCTTCAGGAATTTGGAATCCTGGTTTTAGAATGTAGCAATAAGTGTCAATGAATTGAGTTGAATATTTCTTGTCACAGATCTGAGACACGCTAAGCATATTGAAATTTAGTTGTTTACAGTAGTTCACTCTATCAAAGCTCAACATCTCATTTGTCACATATCCTTCACTAGTAATTCTACCACCTTGTGAATCTCCACCAAATACCACAGTAGTTCCTTGAATATGCTTGAAGTCATGAAGGAGGGAACGATCTCCAGTCATGTGTCGGGAGCACCCACTGTCTATGTACCATAAACTATGGGACCTGTATGAATGAACCTGCAAGCACAAAAAGAACTAATTAGAATGTGGAACCCAAGCCATGATGGTCTTAGGTTTCCCGTTCCTATCCATGATAGTAACTTTTTGGTACTTTCCTCTAAACTGTGACTTGGGAGATGTGGTTAATTTCTGTGTATATCTTGGTTGGTTCATCACATTCATATCAATTGAAGAGTCAGAAGAGTATTCAAACTTTTGCTCCCTATTTCTCTTCAAAAATTGAATGCGTTTTTCATTATCAAACTTTGTTTTTGAATTATGAAAATCATGAGTTTGTCTGAAGTTGTGTTTTACATTTCTTAGAACTCTCTTTAACTCTTTCAGTTTACTCAAATCATCATCATAACTGGAAGTCTTCAATAGTTTATGGTGAAAATGACTGTTGATTTTGGGTTTTACAGATGTGACTGGTGAAATGGGCTTGTTTTAAGGAATTCTCAGTCCTTTTTGTTTGAAGAAACAATCATATGTGTTGTTGTTGGTCATATCATAAATAGAACAATATTTGTTAAAATAACAATTTTTTGTGGAATGATTGTTCATGTCACAGATTGAGCAATTTTGATTGAAATAACACTTATCTGTTCTGTGATTTGACATTTCACACACGTCACAATACATGTGTTTGTTTCTAGCACTGATCCTGGTGTTGGTGCCACTGTATCTTTACCAGTTTTGGACTGAGCCTTAATATTTGATTTTGGTGAGGAATCATGATCAGCCCTTTTAGTAGTTTGTTTCACAACACTACTAGTTGTGATTTTCTTGGACTGATTTTGCTTTCTTAAACTTTTCCTATCCTCTTTTTCTTGTTGATTTAAATGATCTTTACTAAAAATATCAAAACCAACTCCTTGCCTTGGTTTTGATGATTGAGGATCTGATTTGATCTTTATTTTTGAAACCAGTGAGATTTTGCTTTTGGTCTTTGGTGAAACGTTATCTGATTCGATTAATTTGATCTCACAATCAGATCTGCTTTCAGCAGATGGTGTCACAGAATCATTAGTTATCTTCTTTTCTTTGGAAATTACAGGAACAAATTTCACAAAAGGCACTATGGATTTGACAGGACTTGTTGGTTTAATGACATTCACTGTTTTGTCTCAGTACTCTTTGATTTTGATAGGATGACCTAACTTAATTTTTTCTTCATTTGTTTCAATGTAAACATTCGGTTTATTTTGAGGATTAATGATTTGAGTTACTATTGACTTAGGTTCAATAGTTTTAGGTTCAATTTTATTAATTAGAGTGACAGACTCAGGCATGACAGTGTAATTGTCATTATATGGTGTGGGGCAAGAATTTTATCCAATTCCAGTCATATCATTATGCTCCTTCTGTGAATCAAGCATCTCTTGCAGCTTAGCTGAAGGCAGTTAAAACTTTTCAAGTTTCACTTCAGTAACTGATTACTCAGCTTTGGGTTGGGCTAGCTTTTCAGTTATTTTTTCATTTTCAGCTGCAAGAGTGTACTTTTCTCCATGCAGTTTTTCTATATTGGAGATGAGAGATTTGATTTTTGTTTCAAAGAATTTGATTTCTCTTTTATACATCTCAGATTTTACTTTTTCTTCCTTGATTTTAGCTGCCAATTTGTGATTGTGCTCACAGTAACCCTGTAGTTCAGTAATACGTTTATCACTACAAAGATTAGATTTTACCTCAGATGGCATTAGAGTTGGGCCATCGTTGATGTGAGCCATGAGAGCATGATTTTGAAATTGAGGCTACACTTCCTTAGCATATAAGCTCAGTCACATACTCCATCTTGTCTGATGACAATAGCATTTGAAGTAGATTGGTTGCTTCCATGAGCTTGATTTGTCAGTTGTGGGTGACTCTGGTATGGATGTTGATGTTGTTGTTGGTGATGATACTGCTGCTGTTGATGATTGTTGGACTGATAGCTTGTGTTTGGTTATGAGGTTGATTGGCCCTGAGAACTCCTTTGGAAGCTATTGTTGTTTCTTCTAGGAGCATTACATTCTCTTGAAAAATGGCCAACAATCGAAGCATTTTACCTTGGATTTGTCATATCCAAGTTTTGTATTTTCATTCAAACTAAGTTTTCTCCCTTTTCGGAAGAACTTCTCGGCTCTTATTGTTATCATAGCCATTTGCCATTGCGGATCCATTTCTTCCACATCATCTGGATCCATTTCTTCCAAGTCTTCTTGGATCAGGTGGGCAGAAGTGAGTCTTCCTCCCAAGTAGGGTTCAAAGCTTGCAACAAAGGCATTGTAAGTAGCCTTTTGCTCTTCAGACCTTTGGTCTTCAGACAAACCTGTGGGAGTGGCAGTGAATCCTGTTGGTTGAGATGATGTTGATGGCTTGTTTGTTGATGGAGCAACAATGAAACCAGTTGTCTTCACTTGATCTCTTGAAGAGAGAAAATCATCATGTTCAGTAATGAAAGGATTTTCCACTGAGTGAGTGTCTTATGGAAATTTATATGCTTCAAGAACTGTAGGTCCACTAAGGTTCCTACTCCTTTCATCAAGTTCAAGAGTTTAATTTTGGCTATCATTATGTCCAAGGTGGTACTCTCTAAATCAAGAGTGTTTTTTAGCGTGGTAACATTTTGTTTTCAGCTTTCAGGAAGGCTGTGAAGCATCTTTTTGTTCAACTCTTTGACTTTATATGTAACCCCCATAATCTCTATATCATTCACCAGATGCACAAATCTATGCAATTGTTTTGAGATTGACTCCCCCTTAGAGTGATGAAAGGTTTGTTAGGACCGTGTACGTACGGAGTACTAACTGATTCTTCATTAAACCGGATCAAATAGTGTGGAATCCTATTTGATTGGCGATCCAATCAGGGAGAACGAAATCAAGATCAATCCTAACGATTAGAAAACGTTAAGAATG
>BJCO01378586.1:0-10209 GCA_018326465.1 Flaveria floridana | reverse complement strand
ATACGCAATTGCAGTTTATATCTTCAAAGCATTAAGGATAAACAAGCTTCAAGCACCTCAACAGTTGATTCTATGCCTATTCAAGAATATGATTCATTATGTCATAAGATTAATTGTGTCATTATATTCATTGTGTCATTATATTAATTGTGTCATAAGACTCATTGTGTCATATTTGAATAGTTTTGTTTACGTTTGATTTTGACGATAAAAACAAGTTACCAAAATACTATTGTGTAATGTAAAGCAACATATAGCAACAAATATTAACATACTAACACATAGCAAAATATAACAACATGTCAACATACCAAATTACTATTGTTTCAAATTAAAATTGTGTCAAACTAGCATTGTGTCAAACTAGCATTATGTCAAACTACCATTGTGTCAAACTACCATTGTTTCAAACAATCATTGTGTCAAACAACCATTGTGTCAAACAACCATTGTATCAAACAACCATTGTATCAAACAACCATTGTGTCAATTTACTTTTTTGCCCCTCCATCTGTTAGCAGTTTTCTACTTATTTACATGTTTGCCACCACGTTTTTTTAAACCATTGATCTATTTTAATGAGTTGATTCAATGGCCAGAATTACTTCTCACCCTTTTTAGAATATATAGCATTTGTTGCATATCCTCTCCCTATAGTTAAATATATAAATTTGTACAATAAAAGCTAACTTTGATCAAGTCGTGTGTGTTGCAAAATGCAAATACCAGTTAATGCCGGATTTATGTTCCTTCTTTGCTAAGAGTTGTATAATTTATTGTATCATGAACAAAATCATTGGATTTAAGTATGGTAAGTCAATAATCATACTTTTTGATATATATGTAAATAAATAATAGAGTAAATTACATTTTTTGTCTTTTAGGTTTGTAGTAAATTTCAGGTTTCGTCCTTAAACTAAAAAAATTACAGTAAACATTATTTATGTTTAAAAAAACTTGCAAGTTTCATTTTGATAAAACGATTATATGCTACAAAACTAAAGGACGAAAAGTGTAATTTACTCTAAATAATATGATGATAAAACCCTAATTTCATCTTGATAAAACGACTATATGCTATCTTATGTGGGTATGTGTTATGGCCCTTCTTTAATTTGTAGATTTTATGGTTGTTAGTGTTTCCCTCCAAATAATAATAACTTTAGCAAATGATCTCTTTGTTTAATGATTCGATATAAAAGTGAGAGGTTTTATCTCCCTTGAAGTTTCAAAGTTCAAACATTGATGTTAACAAATAATTATTAAGTTGGTGTTATTCGAAAACCAAATTTTAAAAACTCAAATTTTAATTAGTTATTTGAATTTGATTAGGTTTGAATTTCAAAATTTTGGAGTCTGGCTCTAAATTAAGGTTCAAGCTGACAAATGGTATAGTGAACTAATTTAAGTTTAGGCGTTACAGAAACACGAATAATTTTAGAATATTGTAAGGTTTTTGTGAAATTATATATTTTATGCTCATACTAGGTTAGAGCCCATGTATTACATAGGTGAAAAAATTAAACATGTCAAAACCATTAGTTTTATGAATATCTTATTTTATGGATGTTATTAGTTATTGTTGAAATAAAAATATAATGAATATCTAAAAATTATAACAAATAATAAAATTAGAAATTATTAAGCTATATTTAAAAATAAAATATGTCTGAAATCATATAATCTTACTACTATAATAAAAGAGTAACTTAAAGTGTCACGTGACAGCAGCACAATCACTCTCGTAAAACTTTTCCCGCCTCTCTCTTATCTTAAATAATCATCTTAATTACTAATAATATTATTTAATTTTTTTTACATTTAATAAATTAAAAAAATTAATGTTATTTCTAAATAAACAATTTTAATATAAAAAAATAAAATTTTATAACGCATAAAACGTTTTTAAAAATACAAAATATTTTAAAAGTGGTATTTTTAAAAATTTAATTTTTTAAAACCAAAAATAATTAATTTGGGAGATATAATAAGAAAATTTTTAAAAATAACAATTTTATACGGTTTATTTTAAAAATAAAATGTTTATTTTTTTGGGAAAAAAATTAAAAAAAAATCTTAAAAAGTTGATATCACTGTTTTATTAGTTATAATCATTTCTTATACGTAATTTCAATCATATCATATCTTATATATAATTTTATAATTAATAAATTTTATTATATTAATATTTTATTTACTCAACCCGTGTAATGCACGGGTTTACTAAAGATAGTTTAGTATCTATACTTATTAATAAAACAATAACTTTAGTGTCACGTGGTATTCTCTTAAGCCTCTATTTTTTCAATTTACACCTAAATATGTATATGTTCTTAGTTGTTAGTCTAGATTCATTTGATTAAAAGTTAATTTCTGATATAAGAGATATTTAAGAAAAATTTTAGAAATTTAACCCTAAATTAGAGCACATCTTTTTTTTGACATTTAAACCATACTCAATATTTTTTCTTTTTGAAATAATTCATCAACAAAAACTATAGAAATTATTTATTATTTTCTTCATCTATGAAATCGATTTTTTGATTGTGTGTTTCCATTAAATACTCGGTTTATATTCGAATCTTGACAAGACGTACGGGATTTTTTTATCGACTCCTCTCCAATTTGAAGAAATTTATGGGTATCTTTTTTTGAAAATGAAATCATAACCAATTTTAAAATATTTCTCAACCATCCCAACTTTACGACCCTCGCGAGTTATCTTCGACAGACTTCATCAATGTTCTCATTTTGGCTTCGGTTTCATCAAGTTTTTTTCAATAAAATGTATTTGTTTTTTGTTACATTTGAGCTTTCATCCTCTGCGATTATGATTTAACCTATCATTGTTTACAATTGTGTTTTTGGATTAATATTATTTTGCTTTTACTTTTTTGATTTGAAGGTGATCTACTTTTTAAACTTTTTTATTTCTTTTTATGTGTACTGTCATATTATTATTATGTTTGATTGAAATTCGTTTGATATGTGTGCAAATTGTTTTGATGTATCCGGAAGTAATATTGTAGATCGCACTTTTATTCCGGGGTTGACTTTGACACCTTCGGACAAAATGATTTTCTTTTAAATTTCAAAGAAAACAGTTCCTGTTAGTAGTGTGTTTTACAATGACAATAAACAAGAGGCAAGGACAATCGTTATCCAAAGTTGGTTTGTTTTTAAACAGGGATCATGGTAAGCTCTATGTTACATTATCTCGAATTAAAAGTAAACAGAGATTAAAACTATTAATATTAGATAATGATGAAAAAATCACCAATAAAACATCAAATGTTATATACAAATAAATTTTCAGACGTTTATGAATTTGAAATATTATTTTTCATGTTTAATTTATTTTGTTTATTAATTAAAATTCTTATTTATAAGTTTATTTCGTTCCATATTATAGATGTATAAATATTAATAGAGTAAACTTACTAATATTAGGTGTAGCTAATGTTAATAATTATATATAAAAGTCCATATACAAAATATTATCAATAACATTATAAGTTAAAACATTTTTAAACAACAACAATAATTTTGGATTGAACCGTGTGTTACATGGATCTTTTGCCTAGTGTATTAATAAATTATTAAAATGATAATATTTATACTTTAGATGTTTGACAGTTTAATTTACTTACTTTAAATAATTATAATTTAATATGAGAGAGATAAGAAATATAAATATAGATATGTTTGTTTAACATATTTTAGTAATAAAGGAAAATCAAATTGAATTCTGTATTTATTTATTATGAGAGAGTGGTGGAAAATAATTTTTTTGGTATGCTAAAATAATAACACATGTCATTTGATTTGCTATAGTGATGACACGCGGTTTCAAAAAAACATTCTTTTATTATATGTGACAGATTAGATGTATTAATAATAGTAAGTCGTTATTAGAATCATAAATAAACTATATTGTTTAACAAAAAAGACCTCTCATTTTAGCATTTGTTTTGTGCATAAAGAAATCTGTTTAGATTGTTTTATGTATAAAAAATAAAAGATTTAGTCACTATTAAGAGGTTTAAGGATCATAAGATTGAAGTAGTGTTTATGTGGATTATTAATAGGGAAATGACACAGAATAGTAACAAACTTTTAAAATTATTTCAGTTTGATCATTATTGCATATATATTTTTAATTTGGACTACTAAACAATCAAATCAAGTAATCGTCAAATTTTCTTATGTCAAGAAAGTAACGGAGGAGAAGATGTGAGGGTTGAAAATTTTAACATATGAAATCATATTAAAAAATAAAAAAACATATTAATTATACTAAAAATAAAAAGTAACTAAAATTCCACCATCGTTCCACATCAGCATTAAAAAGAAGAAAAAAAATATTTACTAACTGAAACAAAAAGAAAAACACGCTAAAAAATATATGAAGATCTATAATTTAAATAAAATATGAAAGCTCAGTGACTTAATTAGAAAATATTTTAAACTTGAGTTATTTAATTGAAACACTTATAAAATTGATTACTATTTTACAAACCTAACTTTTATTATTATCATGAATTTTATAGGTCCTATAGTGAACTACAATTTCATTATCAATTATCTTCTCCGCACTAATCTAGACTCCAGAGTATGCATACTAGAAAGTTTAGAAGTGCAATATCTGTCATGACTTAATTTACAAAACTTAACACTCCTAGTGAACACAAAAAAAAAAAAAAAAAAAAAACCCCGGCTAAATGCAAACTTTCAAGAGATACGTGAAGAAAATCGATACGTGAAGAAAATCGATACGTGAAGAAAATCGAATAAGCTTCAAAGAATCGGTGTGAAATTAGTAGGTTTTTGCGAGATATAGTTTTTTTTACGGGGCATTTACATATTTTCTATTTCTAAGTTATTAATTACTTATTTACACAAATTAAAAGATGAACTAGACTATGTGGATTGTCAAAACACAATGGTTTTAATGAAGTTGCTTAAAGAGATCAAATTCTTCCCTGTGGTTTAAATATATGGAGAACAACTAAAAACGTAAAAATAGTATTCTTTTGAACAATGCTATGCAGGGACAATTTACAATTAGAATCGATAGAAATAGTTCTGCTATTGACAGAACATGTGGGAGTTTGGAATTACAGGATGTGGTTTGATCGTTTTGCATCTGTGATTTAATGCATCACTATGTTAGAATCCATGTATTGTATGGATGTAATAAATATAACATGTTAAAATAATTAGTTTTATAAATATTTTATTTTCTAGATGTTATTAGATATTGGTAAAATAAAAATATAATTACTTTTATGAATATTTTATTTTTTAGAAGTTATTAGATATTGGTGAAATAAAAATATAACGAATATCTAAAATTATAACAAATGATTAAATTAAAAATTATTACTCTATATTTAATGATAATAATGTCTGAAATTATATAATTTAGTATGTATTAATAAATTATTAAAATAAGAATATTTATATTTTAAATGTTTTATAATTTAGTTTACTTATTATATATGATTATCATTTAATATGAGAGACAAGAAACACATATATAAATATGTTTATTTTAACATATTTTAGTAAAAAATAAAACTTAAAGTTATTGTTATAATTTTCATATTTATTATGATAGAGAGGTGAGAAATAATTTTTTTGGATATGCTAAAATGATGACACGTTTTTAAAAAATCTTCTTTTATTATATAAATATGTTTATTTTAACAAATACTTTATTTTATTAGTATAAATATATATATAGATCATAGATGTTTTAGGATCAGTCGATGGAAGCTTGTTCTCGTCTCCGTCCCTTTCGGCATTCTTTTTTGTTTTGTTTAACATTGCTAGTTTTTGTGTGTTTTCTCTTTTTTAATATTGTACTTGTATTTTGGGGTATTTTTTTTGGTCGGTTTGTTACTGGGCTTATCCTGACTACTCAGGTTTATAATAATAATTTTTTTCTTTTAGAAAATCAAAATAACAAATCTTCTAAAAATTAAATCATATTTCTTTTTATTATTTTTTTGAACGGCAAATGTACGATCCTTATCCGGATTTTAATCGAGTTCATTGCTTCTTAGTTGGGACCACACTCCCAACCTACTTAGGAAAAAGCTCATAACTATGACCCTGAGTCATTTTTATTTAGAGTGAAACTTGAATCCAAAAACTTTTTATTTTTTATTGTTTAGATGTCTCAACTTAATCACTTGAAGTAAGAATCATTGATTTCTATTAATTGTTCATAATAAAAAGCTATTTCACAACCAAAGGGCTTTGTGGCCTAATAACACTAATGTATGTTATAAATGTGTCTCTTTTTAAATGATTGATCGATGATTCAAGTCTCTTGTGATGTATAAATATGTAATACATCTAGAAGTAGAAGCAATGCTTGTGATTTTGTATTCTAAGTCTTATTTTTTGATAATTTTGTAGAAGTTTACCAACATTTTCACCCGATAGAGATCTATTTTGTGGTTGCTTATTTTATGTTTTTTATGAAACATGTGATCATCTTTTAATGTTCACGATGAATAAATATCATGATTGGTCTTTCTTATCGGACTAGAACATACATGAATGGTCAAGACATTAGTAGACTCTATAACACACATCGGTGAATTCTTTATTCTTCAAATGGAACATTATGGAAGATTAAAATATGTTATAACAAAAAAAGGAAACCTTTTACAATTTAAAAAGCCATGAAAATAAGTTAGGGGTTTCGTGAAATTTGTTGGAATTAGAATTGAAATTTTAATTGAAACTAGAAGGAATTGTATTTGAAATTGATTACGTCCCTCATTGTGTTTGAAGAGTCCGTGTTGGCAACGGTTTAGTCACTCAAAGAAATTGATTATGGAGTAGGCATGAGTCTCTCTTAGTCAAAAATCAAAACGAATCAGGGAAGATGAAAACTATAAAATGGCAAGAACCATGTATGCTAACGAAACCGAAATAGTTACATAATCTTATGGGTGAGCAGCAAAGGAATTTAAAGAAAATCGATTGACCGATTCATTTAACTCAAACTTGGCATTTTCAGAATGTACGTGATTGTTGTTACTTTTATATATGACATCGAAAATTTTACAAGTGTGTTTTCTTAGGCATCTTTGTTTGCTCAGTTGGCGGAGTTCTCGCTACAAGTTCGCGCGTAGCGCGTTTGGGAACATTTCACAGTTCATAATTAGTTTATTTTATTTACCCATTGCCTAACATTCAATGAAATTTATCTTAAATCCAACTATTTTTACATTTGATTTTAACAAGGTTTATGTTGATCTCGTGTTGCAAAGATCAATGAACTTCTCGTTTTAATCGGATTTGATTTACTTGATTGGGGTCACGTAATACAGGTATGTAACACAGATTCCCAAATCAATTTTTACGTAGCGATGAACGGCTTTTTTTGTTCTTTTACTCCTATCTGAAACTCGCGACTTTGTTGGAAAAGTTACGTACCAGTGGACCTTATTTTTTACAATAATCTTAAAATAAGAGGTTAGTTTTTACTTCTCTTTTCACTTCAATAATTGATTTAAAAGTTGGTGCAAAAGTCTAATTACAACATATCCTAAGAGATCTTGAAAATATTATGATAGATTTAACTGTTATCACACATGTTGTATGTGACAACAAATCATATTCCCTTGTTAATAAACAAAAGCCTTGGAGAATAAAGATGTGAATAGTTGAACTATGAATGCTCTACCAATTAGTAGAGATGACATTATATAAGAATTACATTTACACATGAGATACAAAACAATAGACAAATTACAAAAGAGGTACACGAATAATAAGACAATACAAGTTATACTTTAATATCCCCCCGCAAGCAAGAGGGTGGCAGGCCGAGACGAAGCATTTGACGGAAGCACTCAAACTGATGACGAGGTAGACTCTTAGTGAATATGTCTGCCACCTGAAGCTTGGTCGGTATAAATTTAGTGTGAAGTTTCCCCGAAGTGACAAGTTCACGGATAAAGTGGTAGTCAAGGTCGATATGTTTGGCCCGCTTATGTGCAACTGGGTTTTGAGTAAGAAATAATGCGCTTTAATTGTCACACAAGATGGTAGGACTAGAAGCAGGTAAGGCATGCAGTTCACGGAGAAGATGAGTGACCCAAATGATTTCAGCAACGGTGTTAGCCATGGCTTTATATTCTGATTCACAACTGGATCGGGAAATGGTGGGTTGTTTCTTCGCGCTCCAAGAGATGAGATTTCCCCCAAAAAAGATAGAGTACCCGTATGTGGACCGACGTGTCTCCAAACAACGAGCCCAATCAGCGTCCGAGTAACCCACGATGGCTGAGCCGGATGGTTTGCAAAAGGTAAGACCATAGTGTGATGTTCCTCTGATATAGCGAAGAATCCTCTTAACTGCTTGAAAATGAGCTGTGGTTGGAGCTTTAAGAAATTGACTCACTTGATTCACGGCATAAGATATGTCTGGACGGGTGATTGTTAAATACTGAAGAGCACCGACAATGGAACGATAGTGAGTAGGATCAGAAAACGGTTCTCCTGTAGTGAGAAAAGAGACATTTGCAGCTAAAGGTGTAGAGGCAGGTTTGGCATGAGACATGTTCGACCTCTCCAATATATCGTTTGCGTACCTAGCCTGATTCAAAAACAAACCATTAGTAGTATAGGTAACTTCAAGTCCAAGGAAGTAGTTGAGCTCCCCTAAGTCCTTAATGGCAAATTCTTTGTTAAGACGAGTAATAAACGATGAGAGAACATGAGGTGTATTGCCGGTCAGGATGAGATCATCAACGTAGACAAGCATGTATATTATACACGAGTCATGTTTGAAAACAAAGAGAGACGGGTCAGCACGACTGCATGTAAAGCCATTTGAGAGGAGAAAAGTGCTGAGACGATGAAACCAAGCTCGAGGAGCTTGTTTTAGACCATAAAGGGATTTATTTAACTTGCAAACGTGGTTTGGAGAGTCGGGGTTCTCAAACCCCGGGGGTTGCTTCATATAGACAGTTTTAGTAAGCCGACCATGAAGGAACGCATTATTGACATCTAATTGATGTAGGTTCCATTGGTTAGTGACGGCTAGAGATAAGAAGACACGTACAATAGTGGCTTTGACAACTGGACTGAACGTATAGGAGTATTCCAGGCCAGGAACTTGACTATATCCTTGAGCGACGAGACGCGCTTTGTAACGTTCAATGGTGCCATCCGACCAGAATTTGGTCTGAAAAAGCCACTTAGATCCCACAACATTGCAGTTCGTGGGTCTAGGGACAAGAGACCAGGTGTTGTTGTTGTAAAGAGCATCGAGTTCTTTATGCATAGCAGCAACCCAATTGGGATCCTTGGCAGCAGTGGCATACGATTTGGGATATTTGGAAGCAAAAAGAGCTCGATGAAGGGGGTGAATGGTGACACGGGTAAGATCGGCAAAGTGACGAGGTTTGAAAATACCGGCTTTTGCACGAGTTGTCATAGGATGAGAAGGTGCTGGGGTCGGGTCGGGTGTGGGGTGAGAGGAGGCGTTGTCAGTTGATGGTTCAGAAGCACTCGGGATGGTGGATGAAGAGGAGGATTCGCTTGAAGCAGGAGCCGATGAGTCATGACCAGTAGATAGAATAGGTTGTGGGGGTATAGGGAATGTGGGAGTGGACTCGGTGGGTGAGGTAGCAGGTGGGGTATGGGAATGGGGTGTGGTAGAAGGAGGTGAGGTAGATGAGGATTGTGGATCCATGCAGAGAGTGCATGGAGAATCCGAAACACTTGGAGAGGAAACAGTGGAATTAAAAGTGTACTTTTCAATTGATGTGTCGATTGCTTTGTCCAGAAAAGTGGTGACTTGAAGAGTGGTGATGGGACTCTCACGTGCATTACCTTTAAACGGAAATAACGTTTCGTCAAACCGAGCATGACGAGTGACATAAATACGAGACGAAAGGGGATCAAGACAGCGATAACCCTTATACTTGGTGCTATAACCAAGAAAGATGCATGGTAAGCTTCTTGGGGCAAGTTTGTGTGGCGAGTAGTCATTTAACATCGGGAATACGCGACAACCAAACGCTCGAAAAGAGTTGTAATCCGGTGGTTGAGAATACAGATGCTGAAATGGAGACTTGCCATCTAACGTCCGCGAGGGCAACCGATTGATAATAAAAATGGCGGAGGAGAATGCATCCAACCAATAGGAGGGTGGAAGCCGGGCATGAAACAACATGGCTA
>BJCO01378382.1:0-10741 GCA_018326465.1 Flaveria floridana | reverse complement strand
CATCACCACCACCGCAGCCCCCATCACCACCATCGCAGCCCCCTATCACCATCATTGCAGGCCCCCATCACCACCACCACAGCCCCCCATCACAAAAGGAATACTAGATTATGTGCATTCAGATTTGTGGGGCCTTGCTAGGGTGAATACTTTAGGAGGAGCAAAATACTTTATGTCCATTATTGATGATTTTTCAAGAAGGGTATGGGTGTATGTGCTCGAACATAAGAGTGATGCTTATCATAAGTTTGTAGAATGGAAGAAACTTGTGGAAACTTAAACAGAGAGAAAGGTGAAGAAGTTGAGGACTGACAATGGGTTGGAGTTCTACAACCAAGAATTTGACCAATTCTGTAAGAATCATGGCATTGCTCGGCATTTGACTATCCGTGGAACACCTCAGTAAAATGGATTGGCTGAAAGGATGAATAGGGCTTTGTTAGAAAGAGTAAGATGTATGAGGTTAAACTCTAGGTTACATAAGTTTTTTAGGGGAGAATTAGTAAGCACTTTTTCTTATTTAATAAATAGGTCACCCTCAAGAGCTCTGAATATGAAAACTCCTATGGAGGTATGGTCAGACACCAAATCAGATTGTAGTAGTCTGAGGGTAGTGGGGTCAGTGGCTTATGCTTATATAAGTCGAGATAAACTTAGTCTAGGAGCTCAAAAGTGTATCATGCTTGGGTATCCTCAAGGTGTGAAGGGGTATCGGTTGTGGAGGCTTTATAATGGTAGTCCTAAAGTCATTGTGAGCAAGAATGTTGAATTCCAAGAGAGCACTTTCTATAAAGATATGATTGGGAATAAAGAGAGCAAAACTATTCAGGAGAAGACTAGTCAGGAAAAGGTCCATGTTGAGATGGAGCATTCAGAAGGGAATAAGGAGAAAGGTGTTCAAGGTGAGACATGTGGAGAAGAGAGGTCAGATGTGAGTAAGGAATCATCATCAAGGGATGGTTATAATGTTGCCAAAGGGAGAAACAAGAGAACCATAGTGCAGCCCTTGAGGTATAGAGATGAAAGTCACTTGTCTGCTATTGCCTTCAGTGTTGCTGAGCATGAAAGCATCTTTGAGCCTTTACATTATGCTAAGGCAGTCAGATCAGAGAAAAGATATTTATGGCAAGAGGCCATGGAAGATGAGATGGCCTCATTAAGAAAGAATGACACCTGGGAGTTGGTGGATAGGCCTACTGATCAGAAAGTGGTATCCTGTAAGTGGATCTACAAGATAAAAGATGGGTTACCAGGAAGTAATAAGACTAGGTTCAAGGACAGATTGGTAGCTAAAGGGTTTACACAGGTAGCTGGGGTAGACTATAATGACATTTTCTCACCTATGGTAAGGCATACATCAATCAGAATTTTACTATCAATAACTGTTGTATTTGACATAGAGCTAGAGCAGTTAGAAGTTAAACAACCTTCTTGCATGGGTATATGGATGAAAACATTTATATGACTCAACCTATGGGGTTTGTAGAAGTAGGTAATAAAGACAGTCTGTCTAGCCCAAAGACAGTGGTATAAGAGATTTGATGATTTCATTGTAAATCATGGGTTTATTAGAAGTTCATTTGATAGTTGTGTGTATCATAAGGAGGTTAATAATGGGAATTATGTATACTTGTTGTTATATGCTGATGATATATTGTTAACTTGTAAAGATAAGCAGGAAATAGAAAGGGTTAAGAGGTTGCTGATGATAGAGTTTGAAATGAAGGAATTAGGTGAAGTTAAAAAGATACTTGGCATGGAAATTAAGAGGCGTAGAAGACAAAAGTTACTATGGTTGTATTATACCTCTTATGTTGAGAAGATTTTAAGAAACTATACTATGGAAGGGTGTAAGCAGTTAAGACCCTTTAGCTACACATTTTAAACTGTCATCACAAGACTCACTTCAGAATGAAGAAGAAGAAAGATACATGATCAAGGTGCCTTATGCAAATTGTGTAGGTAGCCTTATGTACTTAATGGTCTGTACAAGACCAGACTTGGCCTATGCTGCAAGTTTGATAAGTAGGTATGTAGCAGCACCTGGTAAAACACTTTAGAAAGCTGTCAAGTAGGTTATGAGGTATCTACAAAATACTAAGGGTCATGGTTTGATTTTTGGTAAGAATGGCTGGAACACTAGCAGATCAATTGAAGGGTATGCAGATGTTGATTATGCTAAAGACTCTGATAATAGCAGGTCAATGACTAGCTATGTCTTTAAGGTGCTAGGGAGTACGGTTAGTTGGAAAGCACAACTGCAATCAGTTGTTGCACTCTCTACTACAAAGGTTGAGTACATAGCCTTAGGAGAGGCTGTGAAGGAAGCATTATGGTTAAGAAGGATTGTTGTTGATTTGGGCATAAGTGCTAATAATGTTGTGGTTATGTATGACAATCAAGGGGCTGTGCAGTTAACCAAAAATGCCAAGATCAATGATAGAACTAAACACATCAAGGTGAAATGTCATATTATTCGAGATGTGATAAGTGCAAAAGAAGTGGTGGTTGAGCAAATTGGTATTGAATATAATCTTGCTGATATTTTCACTAAGGTTCTACCTGGTTCCAAGTTTAGTTTTTGTGTTTTAGGACTGGGGATTGGTTGAAGTCAAGTCATTGACTTTAAAGGTGGAGTATTGTTGGTAGTTAAAGTCAATGTCTATAAGTGCAAGGACTATTTCTGTCACTTGTTCTTTTTCTTTGTATTAGTGAATTAGATAGAAGTTCAAGGGTGTATAGTGTCAAATCGGGCAAACTTGTTAACGGCTGTTAACAACCCAATTTGGGGATAAATAGTGTGATTAGGGTTCTTAGTAAAGAGCTTTTGATTCTTTTGTAATCGTGTTCACTTGTTACCAATTCAATCAATAGAATCGTTCAAGAACTTCTTATTGTTTTTCAATCTTGTGATTTCCAATTTGATTAAAACACTATAAATTTCATGCAATGTTTGTATCAGATATTGTTTCTAAACTGTGTTTTTTCATGACAGGTTTTGGGGTATGGATGAGCATGAATGTTAAGAAGGTATCTAGTTGATCCAGTTGAAATGTTGTGGCCTTCAAACCTTGCTCAGGTTTCTCTCTTTAGGTGTGTTTGTAAAGTCTTTATTAATGTATTTTTATTTATTTCAAGATTTTTATAGTAAATTTTGTGGGTAAATACATATTATTTCTTTTGGTTGTGGGGTGACCCATTGAAATAATTGAAAAGATGAATACATTCATGTCACATATTCATTTTCATATGTCTCCAAATCAATGGAATTTCAAACTCTTTATGCAAAAGTTGTAAAGCAAACATCTTTTTCTTGTGTATGTCATTTGTGATGAAAAAGATATCGAATATCTATCACTGGGTCGAATCACCCATCGACTCACTGAGTCGTTAACCTAAGATACAAACATGTGATATTCATACAATCATATTAACTTGCCTAACTTGTTACAAATTCAAAGCATTGCACAAAAAGGAAACGAAAGCGCAAGGCATGACAAGAATGTGGTTTTTCATGGTTTTTCTAGTTCTGAGTTTTGCATACTACGCGCTTCCGGGCTATCTTTTTCCAATCTTGACCTTCTTCTAGTGGGTCTGCTGGGCTTGGCCACACAGCATAACCGCCCAGCAAATCGGGTCGGGCTACCACGGTCTAGGTGTGGGTGCATTCACCCTCGATTGGGCGGGGATATCGGCTTACCATGGTAGCCCACTAGTCACACCCTGGTCTTCCATTGTCAATGTTGGAGTAGGCTTTATCATGTTCATTTACATTATGGTTCCCATCTGTTACTGGAAATACGACACTTTTGACGCCCAAAAATTTCCAATCTTCTCCAACAAGCTGTTCACCAGGACGGGTCACGAGTATGACACCACTAGAGTCTTGACCTTGCAGTTTGACTTGAACGTTGCAGCTTACGAAAGCTATAGCAGACGGTATTTGAGCCCTTTGTTTGCACTTTCCATTGGATCAGTGTTCGCCAGGTTCACCGTGACTCACCCATGTCGCGCTATTTCATGGCGCGTAAGTAACAAACTTTTAAAAAATTTAAAAATAATATGTTGCTCTTTAGAGGTCAAAAGTACATTACCTTTTCCTGTAATTTTATCATGTAGGGACATATGGAAAGAGAGTAAATCTGCAGTGAACAACATGAAAACCGACATTCACGTGAAACTGATGAAGAGTTACAAACAAGTGCCACAATGGTGGTACCTCGTGTTGTTGATCAGGAGCATCGTGTTGTCTCTAGTCACGTGTTTCGTGTATAAGGAAGACGTGCAGCTTCCATGGTGGGGCTTTCTCTTCGCTTTTGCTCTGGCTTTTATCGTTACACTCCCCATCGGTGTCATTCAAGCAACTACCAACCAGGTACAGTTAACTGTTTGTCATGAATAAGAAATCAGATACCAGCTAAGTTTTCAACTTATACTTTTGTTGTGTGTTGCAGCAACCAGGATACGACATCATAGCCCAGTTCAAGATCTACGGGCGATTGCTAACTTGCTTTTCAAGATCTACGGGCGAATCAGTACAGTTCACGCTCTTTCGTTCTTATCTGATCTTAAGCTCAGGCACTACATGAAGATCCCGCCTCGGTGCATGTTAACAGCACAGGTTGGTTTGTTGGATGATGATATAACGTTTATGTACATATATTGTCAGTTGGTGGGAACTCTAATTTCAGGGACAGTAAATCTCGCGGTATCGTGGTGGATGTTGGAGAATATCAAAAACTTATGTGACATCGGCGGGCTTCATCCCGAGAGCCCGTGGACATGCTCCAAGTTCAAGGTCACATTTGATGCTTCTGTTATATGGGGACTCATTGGACCGCAAAGACTCTTTGGACCCGGAGGGTTGTATCGAAACCTTGTATGGTTGTTTATGATCAGAGCGTTTTTACCCGTACCCGTATGGATACTGAGCAAGATTTTCCCGGAAAAGAAATGGATCCCGTTGATTAGCATACCCGTTATATCCTATGGGTTTGCTGGAATGCCGCCAGCAACCCCGACAAATATAGCTAGTTGGCTTATCACAGGAATGATCTTTAACTACTCCTGAAGCAATGGTGGCAGAAGTACAACCACATCTTGTCGGCTGCACTTGATGCATGGACGGCTTTCATGGGTGTGGTGTTGTTCTTCGCCTTGCAAAACGAGGGCGTTGATTTGAAGTGGTGGGAGGCGAAGCTGGTTCACTGTCCTATGGCAAAATGTCCCACGGCTCCCAGGATTAATGTCACGGGTTGTCCAGTTTTCTAGGCTAGGGAAACAACGAGTAGATAGAATAAGTTTAACAAATTGTTTAGAAGCACAAAGTTTGAGCTAACAAATTGTTTAACTGTTTTAATTTGTTTGTATCTGTATTTGGATTTGCAGACTGAATGCAGATGATTATGTTTAGTTATGTGTGGTTTGGAATAAAGAAACATAATAAATAAAAAACAAACGTACACTGTATAATCTCGCTCGTAACATAATTATTTGTAATAACAGATGCATATAGGTGTACAACGAATATATCCGCAAAACTTGCGTGACAAATGACTAAACAACTCAACATACTACTTTTCAGTAATAACATATCTTCATGACTATATGCAAAGATTCTTACTTGATCACTGATTTTGAGACTCTCTAAATACTCTTTTGGATTTGAAGCTTCATCAACTTTGATTCCAACGTTCTTTGCAAGTCTGTGTCGCCAGGGTCTCCCAAGGGCACTTCCACATGCACCGAGCCCTGCTTTGCTGGTGTTGTTGGTTCAAGAGTCCCCGATTGCTGCTTCATGTAGCTGTAAAGTTCTTGATGAAATGGATGGTCCAACGAGTAGCAGTCATCCTTTGAATGTCTAGACGACCCTGACCCTGAACCAGACACTGACTCTGACCCTGAACCAGACCCTGACCCTGACCATGACCATGACCCTAACCATGACCCTGACTCTGACCCGTCTATTCGGCAGAAATGAGGGAGAGAAGAGTAGTCCATTATCTGCACAAGATACATATAGCACCAAACATTAGCCGTTTACTACTCGAGGCAAACTGCAACCGATATTCACTCTGTTTCAGTTTGGCCTTAAACTTTAAAAAGAAAATGTTATTTAAGGTAACAATAGACGATACTGGTGATTTTACCTTCAACAGCTCGTCACGACCTCCACCTTGCAACACTCGTACTTTTAACTTTGTTCGCTCCTGCAACAACGGTTTCACTACCTGCATTGCAATGATTCTTCATAATCTGCTTTAAGATTAATATGCTTTTTTAATTTAAATGGATACCGAGGCTGACCTTCCAACAAGCAGAGAATACGTATGGGACATTTACTATATAGTATGTGATCGTCTTCTCTGGGTAGTTGAGATCATCAACAGTAGAGATTGTTGTCAGCAGCTGCAGTGCCAAAATGTCAATGATCATTAAACGGTTTACACAAGTTAAGAATTTCTTTTCAAATTAGCGGTGAACATTTGTTGAAATTAAAAATACATGTATTAACATGTACCTTTATTTGGTTCAATGCAGAAATCTTTAAGCCACTCATATCTAAAACCTTCACGCACTTACCGATGTATCTTCCGTGCCTTTTAGTTGCTGCAGGCTACAAAGAATTCAGTACGGGTGACAATTTCTAACACGATCCGAGACAAGATCTCAAAAGTAAGATCTTAAAGAGAAAAAGTAAAACCTATAGATCATTATATATTCTTCTCACCAGAATCACACGATCACGATATTCATTAATTTGTATGTGTGATTGCACATAATAATGGATCTGCAAATTATCAATCAGATCAAATATACCATTAGATTACAAATTATTAGAACTGAGTCACTTCACAAGTCAGTCTACCAAAGTCTTACAGATGCTTTGTCGAACGTGCTGAGGCCTACGCCAATAGCAAACACTGGAAAGCCCTGTCACAAACAGAAATAAATGAGAATAATGAAAAGTTTCTAACTGGAGACAGAAAACAATGAATAAATGTAACCTCTTTTGTGTAACCGGATAATCCTATAAGCTGTGAATCGCGAACTCCTCTGTAGAAGTTAGTCGGAACTATGGGTTTCTGCATAAGTGAACTCGATGGTCACTGTGTTATTACACAAAATTGGGGGTGTTTGGATGCATGGCTTGACACTGGTTATACAATATCGAACGATGGTAAAAGAATCAGATAATCAGTTGTACTAAAACGGGCTTTAAAACAACTTACAGATGTGATTTTGGTGTGATAATCAGATCTTAAAGTATTTGACAAACCAAGATTAATCGAAACAAAACAGATGAGGTGACAAAAAACGATTTGGAAGAAAGTAGAGACGGTTTATGAATGAAAATAAAGTCAGATATCCAAAACTGATTATTTGTACCCTAAATAACAGATGATCAGAAGCACGTTCTATTCATCCACGTATTAAAAGCTCATTGTTGTAACTTCTTATCATAATAATCAGATAATCAGTTCCAAAATGCAAATCCAAACATATCTTTGCTGTTTGCAAATTAAACGATTATAAGTTTCGCTGATCGCGTTATAGACACTTACAGCTAATATGTCATCTATCTCATTTTGCAGCCTCCACTGTAAACTATCTACCAACTGTAATTTACGCAAAACATCATTCATAATAGCAGAAACGACTTGTAAAAAATTATATATTTAGTTCAGTTCTATCATGAGATTTAAGTGTAAGGGTCAAGGAGCAAACCATCTTGTGGGCTTTGGAAACATTCCCCTCTCTTGCTTTTAGAAATCTCTCCAAAGTTTCAATTATATATCCTTGATGAACATTCTGAACATATAATGCCAATGTTTGGTCAGCTAAACAAACAAACAAACATACCCAGTAAAATCTTACTCAATAGCGGGGTCCAGGAAGGGTGAGATAAGGGCAAACTTTTACGCTCTCTCAAGAGATAGAGAGGCCGCAACCACTAAGACCCCGGTTCAGATGTTTGGTCAGCTATTAACTCAAATTACATAAAAGCCAAATCAGAATACACCATAAATAGGATATTCCAACATCAAAGCAAAAGAAAATTTAAAAATCAAATTGGGTCATCAATTCAAACCCAACTATGAAATCAAAGATCTTGACTTTTGAATAATCTTTATTGAGCTGCATTTGCAGTTTTGCACATACATATGAGGAAATGAATGCAGAAAGAATCAAAAAAAAAAGATTATCTCCTGAATCAAGTCAAACTACAGGAATCTAAAGATCGTGACTTTTGATTACTTTCTTTAAACTGTAGCATTTGCACATGTATGAGAGAGAATAATATCACAAATATTGTCTTCTAAATCAGGTCAAACCACAGGAATCTGCAAACATCTAAGATAGATCTAAAAGGGTATAAAAGAAGAAAGTTTCAAGAACCTTGAATGTTCTTTTAAGAGGCTCATCAACTGTCAAGAATTAACAAAATGTCAAAATTAGTAAATCTTTTAACTTAAGAACAAGATCAGGAGGAAATTGACAGTTGAATAAACAAACCTTGGTCCATTAACGCTTTGAACTGATTGATTGTTTCATTATAAGAAAGTCCCATTTTGGATTTGGGTGAATTCTAGCGATTAGAATGCAAAAGATTGAAGCTTTATGAATTATGATCGTTAAAGGTTGTTGAGAGTCGTCTCTTTCTCTCTCTTCTGCAGAAGGTGTGAGGAACTTTCTTGGATTGAGACACCCGCTCTGTAGACATATCACGTTTTAAGTTGACCCGTTTTGTCTAAAGCTTTAAATTTCACAATGACATAGAGAAGCACCCCTGAGTAGGTTTTGAAACCGGACCGGTCCGACCGGTTGGACCGGGAACCGGACTTTAGTCTGGTCCGGTTCGGTGCTAAAAACCGGTTTTAACGTTGAACCAGTGGTCAGACTGGGAACAGGACCGGTTGAACCGGAACCGGACCGGTTGAACCGGGAAGCGGACCTGTTGAACCGGGAACCGTATCGGTTGAACCCGGAACCGGGAACCGGACCGGTTGAACCGATTTTTTTATATAATATTTTATCCTTTTGTAATTGTTAAATATATTTATAAAAAATAATTATAATTTTATCCGGTTCTTATATACGGTCCAACCGGTTGAACCGGTCCGACCAACGGACTGGTAAAGCGTCCGGTTCATTGTCCGGTCCGGTTTTAAAAACATTGGACTGCCGCCCTGAGGCCCTTATTAATGCAGTTTTTCATGGATTATTATTTGGGATTAAAAATTAGAAAAGGTCTTAATATACAAACAACTCATATTATAAATTAACATCCTCTTATACACCTCGTATGGTACCATAGGCGATGTATAGGTCGAAAACACTGAAAACTAGACAAATTTAAGGGCTGTCAGAGAGCTATACGACACATATAGGGCTATACGACACATATAGGGCTATACGACGCGTATAGTAAATTTCAACATTGACTACGAGAAAAATTCAAGTGGTTGTCAGAGGGGTTATGTGCCCTGTATAGAGCTATAGGACCTCCCTATACAGCGCATATGGGGTTATACGACCCGTATAGAAATTTAAGGTGTTGATTTATAATTTTGGGGTGTCCTGATATCCACACTCTTATAAAAAACAAGATGAGAGAATTGACATTTGATCTTTTTTAGTTTAAGGATGATAATAGGTAGGGTGTTAAACAGGTTTTTATCATAGTCTTATGTCATAGAAGTGTATTTTATATATTCTTTTAATACGACAAACTAACACATCGTTTAAATCTTGATCTAAATTTATGTTTATCAATCATGAGATTTTATCTCTCAATTTCTTGAAGTAGAACGTCATTTCTGAACACCTTGCTAAAGCTAGAGCAAAGGTTCCTTGGTAAGTGTATTTTATACATGATCCCATACTTTTGGGTTCGTGGGTTTTACTGTCGGTATCTAGTATATTTGTTTATAGAGTAAATTACACAGATGACCCATATAATTTGAAAAAATAATAATATATGTGAGTATTAAGTAAAAAAGTATCAAGTTTGGATACTAACTTTTAGTTTTGTAACGAGTTCGTTATTAAGATCAACTATTCTGCTTTAATTTAACAGATAATCTTACGAAACTAACATTTTACCATAATTTAACCGAAAGTTAATGAAAATTAACCTTAACACTAAGCTCGTGATAGAGTTAAAAGTTAGTATGCAAACCTTTTAATTTTTTATTTGATATTTAAATCTGTTACTTTGTCTAAATGAGAGGGATAATCTATATAATTAACTCGTGTTTATCATATCATATGGCTAAAAATTATCTATGATATTTGTTTAGAACTAGTATTAAGCCCCCGCGTTGCGGCGGGAGGCGTAAAACAATACCAAGTAACATCAATATCATATCACCGTCAGCGACCACTAACACCGGAAAAGCTCGTATTAGAAAAAGAAATAAAAAATAAAAAAACGAACAGAAAGTAGACATAAAACGTTGAATCACGCGCGCACGTTGCGTTGTGTTAACTCGTAAATTCATAAAATGAAACATTATAAAATATGAAAAGTATACGGGACAAAGTTGAAAGTAAAAAATTATAGAGGTTAATTTGTAAAAGATGTAAAAGTATTAGTGTTAAAAGTAAAAATTTAAAATTAAAAAAAAACAAAGGTACAACCCATTAACCATAAGGTACAACACTTGATGCATAAAATGTTAGTAATTAGTAATATACTAGTATTTAGTCCCTCGCGTTACCGCGCGGGGGGGGGGGG
>BJCO01378346.1:0-13946 GCA_018326465.1 Flaveria floridana | reverse complement strand
TCTTCCGAAGACTTTTATCATACATGCTTTTATCTGATGTACTTTTTCTGTAAAGCTGAACCACTTTCCCACTGCCCACTCTGGTTGGTCACCAACTTGTATGAGTTGGTGAAAAGGTCCATGCTTTAGGAAAACTGTACATTGAGGTCTTGGGTCAAACCTTTCTACTTTATGTACTTTTATCCTTTTTGTAATATATTAAGATTTGATCTATGGCATGTCATAGTCACTAGCCAAAGGGCAATCTGCCTTTTGACTCTACATGGATTGTGTTGTCTAGTCCATGTATCCAGCTGGCCTTCAAGGTATGGCCGTTTGTAGGTTGTAGTATACAGTATCTCAAAGTCTTGTAATGCATGTATGCTGAATACTTGTAACTTTGAACTTAAGAAACAATATACAACATCCTTGAAAACCAACCACTTGTATTGTTATCTTGTTCTGTCTTTCTAAGTTTACTTGTGTTCTTAGCATCATAATAACCAGTTCCCTATTTGATCTGCTAAGTGTTCTAAATACACTCTCCTCATTGTGTTGCTGTGTTGTAAGTGCTAACCCTTCAACCAGTCCTACAACCACTACTGCCACCACCACAGCCACCACTATTCTCACCACCACACCTACCATACCCACATCTAATCCACCACCATTCACCTTCATTCCCACTCCATCATACACCACATCCACCACCACATCTACCATACCTCAAACTGGCCCTTACATATCATCGATACCTCCATAGGGATCTCCTTTGCCCACTGTTGGGTTAGAGGAGCAGCTGGCTAGCCTCAACCGTCTGGTGCTTAAACTGCTCGCAACAGATGACATACGAGCTAACCAGATGAACCAGTTGATGGCTGTCAACGCTACACAGGACAAGAAAATAGCCCTGCTGACTGAGAGAGACGCAGCTCAGAGTCAACAGATCTCCCATTTGACTGAGAGAGATGCTTCTCATGAGAGACCCTTGGCCAGAGCTCATCGTGCCCTCACTGCACAAAATGAGCTGCTGATGGCCTCGGTGAAGAGGATTGAAGAGGTTGAGAAGAAGAACAAGAAGCTGATGCTTAGACTTAAAGCAATGAAGGGTGAGCCCTTGAAGATAAACGGGGATGGAGATGATGGTGATGATTTTGACGGTGATTCGTCCGATGATGAATCGGATGATAATGATGATGATGATGGTGAGGCTGAAGGCAGTGGGTAGGACAAAGAAGGAGGAGATGATGATGAGCATGAGCATGTAGGTGATGCATCTACATCAGCCTCAAATCCATCTACTCAGGAGAGGCGCACTAAGAGGAATCAAGATCAGCGACCCTCTTCCTCAGCTCCTCAACCTGAAGAGTCGAGCGATCAAGGCAAAATTAATAATTAAATATCTTTGTATTTGAAAACTTTTACTTGAATTATGTATTTCACTAGTGTAATTAATGATTATTAATGTTTAATTATTTTGTTTACTGATGTGTGTGTGATTGTGTCTTGAATGTTTAATCAAACAGATGAAGCTGAACAGACAGACGACTATGATGTCGCACCCCTTCAGCAAATCAAGACTCAGCTAACCATGATTCTTGATTTGAAAGGGATCGTGCAAAAATCTATGAGCAACACCCCCTCTATGTTTCGACTCAACCCTAATGAGCTAGTCAAGGATGTTCCCGAGGTTGATGTTATCAATGATGAAGAGCTGTAAGATGTAGATGAGATTGACATCAAGGATATCACTGCAGAAGAGTATCCTCAGTATACTAACCCAGTAGGGAAATGTTATCCCCGATCTGGGTGAACACATTTGGCAGTGATACTTTTGGAACTCTTGATGCAAAGGAGAAAGAGAAAGAGAAAGAAGAAAGGAAAGCCCAAGCTACGGACGCTGATGTCGATATTAAGAAGGCTGAGTGGGCAGTGTGCTTAGCTGAGATGAGGGCCTAATGAGAGCTTCCAAAGTCTAACACCTAAACCAAACTCTATCGAGTGAAGAAGCATCAGAAGGTGTCAAGCAAAATTATCAGTTGGGCGTATTTTGAGGACTTGGATGTCTATGCCGTGAAGAAGGAGAAGGGGATTGAGTACTTTAGATTTCCTCATGATCTAAAGATTCTTCCCGGTTTTGAGCTTAACAGGCTTGCTTGTTTAGACCTTTTATACGCCAATCCGAGGAAGATGTCGGGTTAGTTCGAGATGGCGCTAAAGAGGGAATACCATACCATATGGGTCAACTTCAGGCCTCAACAGCCTATATGGTTCATAAATAAGACCGAAGTTGATCCTAACACTGGAAAGCCTAAAATCGTGTTGAAGTGGAGTCCTCCGCGTACAATGTCGAAGATCCCATTACGGGAAATGCCTCAGGACTTCACTCCACACTTCAACTGGTGGTATTATGACTGGCGAATGGGTGAAGTGGTCATAATCTTACATAAGGATGGGCAAATAGAGACTATCCGGGTATTTGACCCTATGTGGCTCACAAAGTTGTCTGCAGATGATGTATACATTCTCTACAAGTGGCCACTATTCTAGGACACGCAGGACATTGTACAAGCTCTACAGTTCCAACGCCATACGACTCTGTTTTGCATTCGAGATACATGCAGGAGCTAAAAGAGAAGAGAAGTACAAGAAGTTCCAAGAACATGTGAAGAATATTAGACATTAGACTAAACTAGGTCCAATGGGGAGTTTGTTGATACATCTTGATGTACCTAGTTTATGTTCTCAAATGTAAAAGTCTTTCATGTCTTACACTTATGTAATCCAATGTAATGAACTGATTGAATGATATATGAAATGCATTGTGATGTTTTTATGTGATTGATTATGTCATGTTATCTATATATTGAATGTGATTCACATGTATGAACTAAATATATAGGTTTGATGTTGGTTTTACATAGTTCTAAGTCAATAAGAACTTAGAAATGTGTTGAACTTAGTCATGGGAACATTCATGCTAATGGACCATACCTATGGCCCATACGCATGAATCAACCATGCTTATGGACCAGTCGCACGACTGAACCAGGTGACTGGATCAGTCGTATGATTGAGACATAAGATTGGTTCAATCGCACGACCGAACATTCAGTCGTGCGTATGAGTCAGTCGCATGATTCAGTCGCACGACTAAACCATGCTAATGGTCCAGTCGTACAAATGAACACTGAAAACCTATAAATACCACATAATTCGTGGAAAAACGTAACACTTCATAATACTTCGTATACTTTCGTACCCTTGCCATCTAGAGCATCCCTATTCGGAAATCCAAGTTCATAGTTCGTTCCTGATCGATTCCAATCTGTTCTTAATGTTTGTTAAATTGTTAGATCGATCGGGTTATTCATTCTCACTGATTGGATCGCCAATCAAATAGAATTCCGTGCTATTTGATCTGGTTTCACGTAGAATCCGTTAGTACTCCGTACGTACATAGTCCTAACAATGTGGAAGATTTACAACACCATTCAAGTGAATGCAACTCTTAAGGAAGACCGACTTGCTGTGGATGAATAAGTAAAACAACGCGGAAGACAAGTGTTCCTGCGGAAGAGGAAATCTATTACGGATGAGCAAAGTTCCTGTGGAAGAACAATAATTCCTGTGGAAGACAAAGTCCCTGTGAAAGATCAGCTTGATGTACTTCATCAAGTACATCAAGTCAACAAAATTTAACTTTAAAGTAAAAAGTCAACATCAACATATGACTTCTACTTTAGTCAGAGAATGTCACATCAAAACATTCTCTGAGTAACTTCCTTACCCAGATAAGGAAGTTATTGTTTACAAATTAGTAAAACCCTAAGCCTATAAAACGAGGCTTAGGAACATAATTTGTAGAGATCGATTTCCCACGACTGCTATAGATCAAAACATCAATCAAACCCTAGCAGCCGCAATCACACACAACAATACATAGGCATCAATATAATATTAGAACCCTAGCATTAGCAATATCATTCATTGATTGATTATTTTAATCATTTATTCAATCATTAATGAAAAACATTTGAAGTATTTATGTCTGTCATTCATTGATTATTCAATTGTTCTTCATTAGTTTGAGTTTCTTCTTCACAATTTATTTGTTTGTTCATTATTACACAATCAATTTATCAAACAACAATCAATGGTATTTCCGTGATAATTGTTTTGTCATTAAACTAAGCTGATAAATCCCTGGATGATCCTTGGATTCACAGGTGTAAAAGAGCCAAGTGCTTATTGATTTAGATCAATTGATCTATCAGCATTAGTTTTTGTTTGATTAATTATTTATATCACTAGATCTGTCAAGTTTTGATTAGATCTATTGATTTTCATTAAAATTCTTTTAGGGTTTGTTCATACGTTTTGAGGATATACAACTCATCTTCGATCGTGTTTTTGAACAAAACAATTAATTCACATATCATAATAAGCTAATTAATAGCTAATTAAGATATTGGAATAAACAAATGGGTGCGTTCATTAAAGTTGTTTCATCGACCAAGCTGGTACTGTTCCATTGCCTGATCAACTCAAATCTGCATTAAACTTGTTTTAATTCATAGATATGAGTTATTGTTCGATTGATAACTATTGTTCAACCATAATTAAACATATTCAACATTAAATATTCTCCATCAAATTTTCAAAAGAGAATTTATTAAGATTTTTAAAGTAATTATGACATAACCGTCTTAGTTAATTGATAAGTAAGAGGTTGTCATTATTTATTTAAACATGAGTAATTTAGCAATTGGTTCAGCCTACCAACCCCCTAAGTTGGAGAACAAGGCTGACTTCAAAACATGGAAAATCCGTTTTAGGAACCATGTAAATTATACTGATTCTGATCTGTGGACTTAAATCACAGAGGGTCATACATTCCACCAGCATTAGGACCTGATTATAAAGACAACAATCAACCAATCAGTCTAAAGGATTTATCACCTGATGATATCAAGAAGGTCAAGGTTGATATCAAAGCCTATAGTATGCTCACTATGGCTTTGCCTGAAGATCTTCTTATTAGTTGTGAAGCCTATAAAACAGCAAACTCACTGTGAAAAACTTTGCACACCTTAGTGATGAAATCAGAAGCATCAGAAAGGATACACTCAGGTCCTAATATGAGACATTCCATCATATTGAGGGTGAATATGTTCTTTACAGCTACATATATTTATGTAGCTTGTGACTGAGATGAGCATTTTGGAGCTCAACTATGATAATGAGGAACTTAACAAGAAGACGCTCCATACTCTACCTGAGAGTTGGACTCAAACTGTATCAATGTTTAAGAACACCCTTGACTTAAAAGCCATTAGCTTGATACCTTGGTGGGTAAAGTTGAAGCTCTTGAACTTAATAAGAAAACTAGAAATAAGAGCACGAAAGCACCCATTGCTCTATACCACTTCAAAGAATCAAAGAGTCTGGGGAGTGCATTTGTTTAAAATGAAGATACTAAGAGCTCTTGTGCTATGAGTGATGAAGATGAGGAACTTGGTTCTATGCATCTAGACCAGCTAAATCATCTCAATATCATTCTAGTAACAAAACAAAAGGTAACAAGGAAGATGAACAGAATTCAAATTCTAAGGGATCATCATCAAACAGCAAAAGTAACAATAGTTCAGAACCAATTACTATGGTTCTTGATTCTAAAGAGCAGAAAATAGCATTTGCAGCATCCAGCTCAAGCTTTCAAGCATACCTAGGGAGCACTTTAACTCCAGCCTATTTATGCCAGCAAGGTATAGAACAAGTTCATCCTGATGAAGTAGAAGAAATGGATTTGTAGTGATAGATAGCAATGATTGCTTATAGGGCAAAGATGTATCTATGGAGAAACAAAGGCCTATCTACTCCCGGGAGAACAACAAAGACAGGAGTTGATAAATCAAAAGTGAGATGCTTCAAGTGTAACCTACATGGACACTTTTCAAGGGAGTGCAACCAACTATCCTCATCTCAGCAACAATATCAACATCGACAACATCAGCAACAACATCATCAAGCAGATCAAAGGTCTTTCAAGCAACCTCAGCTCACCAACTCATCTCCACTAACCATAAGTACATCTATAGCAAGTTTAAGCAAGAACCAAGAGACTGGATTAATCATCTTACAGGATGGTACTTGTGACTGGAGCCTACATAAGAAGGAAGTCTTGGAAGAGAATCAAGCCCTCATGGCAAACATGGAGAACAAAGTCCTACCAATTTCAATAGAGTTAAGGGAAAGGTTATGTTCATCCAGCTGCATTGAGGAAGTTGAGAGATACATATTTCATGCTCAACAACTTGCAAATAAAGTAAAAGAAACATTAGTGTTAAATGAATCTCATGTAAGGGAACATAAACTTTATCAGGTAAAGATCACTTCCTTACAAAAGGATTTAGATAAACATGTTTCAGAAAATTGTAATTTGAAGGCATAAATTGAGCATTTGGTTGCATCCTTGACAAAATCAATAGTAGAACATGCATCTACTAAAGTGAAACTTTAGAAGTTTCAACTTTCATCTCAACAATATGAGAAGCTGTTAAATTCTCATATTGAAGCACAAAACAAAGCAGGTTTGGGTTTTCATAATGTTCCACCACCAGTGAATAATAATTATACCTCGTTACCTGATTCTATGACTAACAGTTTATCAAACCATTTTGTGCCAAGCACCAATAATATAGTTAAAACTGAATTTAATCAAGTGGCAAATGGTGATGATTCTGAGGTGAGTGAAACTAAATCAACTGATTCAGATGTTTCATAACAAGATGAATCAAATGTTGATTTTAATGGATGTGATTATCTGTTTAAGCTAGATGAGCATGCTAAATAGCAAGGTGATGATAAGGGTAAGGGAACAAGTTTGGTGTTTGTACCTTCATTACCAAAAGTGCTTGAAGAAATCAAAGTACCATATCCACCTCAACAAAGAAACTTGCTAAAGACTATCTACAAAAGGATAGCTCAATTGAATGCTGGGATTGAAGCGCTAAACAAGCAGCAAGTAAACCAAGCAATAACCCCAAGGTCTGAAGATAATGCAAGTGTAAATTCTACGGAAGAAGCAAAAACTACTACCGGAGAAAAGATCAGGAAAACAAAGTCAACAGCTTCAGTAGATCTTCTACGGAAGAAGAAGATTGTTAAAATCCAAGAACCATCAATAGATCATCATCGGATGAATACAATTGATAGTTCGTCTGAATAGTTATCCATAGCAGATCTACGGAAGAAGCCAAGATCTGCGAAAAGCTTAGTCAAAGCAAAGAAATCCTCAGCTGAAGCTTTAACAACCACAAGCACAGTCAAGAAATCTGAGAAGGCTGAGCATCATCAGCAAGCATTAGTTGCTAAACTTGAGAAAGAGATAAAAGAGTACAAAAAGCAGCTAAAAAACAAGAAAATGGTTGAACTAGAAAGTAATGCAGAAGATAAGTACTGCAAGTGGTGTGATATGACTAATCACAACACTAAAGATTGCTACTTCAGCAGTTATTACTCTATCTGCAATATAAACAACCATATGACCTCAGATTGCTACTTTAACAAGCATTATGCAATCTGCAACAAGACCAATCTGAAACAAATAAGGCAGATTCACAATCAGATGAGAGCATCAAGGTGTCAAAGGCACCAAAGAAACAACCAAAGAACGAGGCTGAAAAGACAAAAAAGTTGCTGCTAATGATTGACAACAATAAAAAGTTGAGAAGGCTAAGAAGCCATCAGATGCTTCTAATGGCCAACCACAGAAGTTGGAAAAATAGAAGTCTCAAAGCAGGACACCACACAAAAAGGTGGATTTTAATGATAAATCAACAAATGCTGAAGAGACATTCTTTGACAAGTTTGACAAGGGTATTGAAATATCAAGGTCATAGTCAAAGGATGTTGAAACCTTTTTTAACAAAGGATCTTCATCAACAGCAAATGTGAAGACATACAAAGAGAAGGTGCAAGAGAAAGTTACTGAGACATAAGTTCAAAATGTCTCAAGTTAATCTCCATAAGAATCATCCTTACGACCACAAACAACACAAAATGAATCACTAAAGTCTAATGTCAAACCTGAATCATCAAGACTTATTCATGAAGGAGTGATAATTTTAGACATACTTGGATAGCCCAAGCTTATTAAGGCTTGGGTTTCCCATTCTAATTGATTTCATATTATGTGCAGGAACATACATGGAGGGCTAACAATAAGTGGTATGTTGACAGTGGATGTTCCAGGCATATGACAGGTAACTATTCTGTTCTCCGTGATTTGAAACACAACAATGATTCTTGTGTAGCATTTGGTGGGATAAAAAGGGAGGTAAAATTATATATGACGGAATTGTAACAAATGGTGTGCTCATGTTTGAGAAAGTAAATTTTTGTAAAAACTTACAATTTAACTTACTTAGGTCTCTCAAATTTGTGATCAAAACTACACCACTTTATTTGATAAAAATTATTGTTACATTCTTTAACCTGGTTTGCAAATCCTAGATGATTACATCCTTCTTAAAGCACCAAGAAAAGGAAATACATATGATATTTTTATATACTAGAAAGAAAGAATAAACGCGAATAAAGAGGAGAAATATAATGTAACCCAAAGTTGAGGGGTTAAAAGTGTCCAAAAGGACAAAACTTTGAAAAGTTGGTGAATAAAGCAACATGGCTGCCCATGTTACCTGCTTACACCTTGCCTTTCAGTTTTAGAGAGAGAAACAACAGAGAATTCGAGTTGTAGAGAGAGGAAGAAGAAGAATTCAAAGTTTAAGGTAAGATTATGTGTTTTAAGTTGTTTTTAGCCGATTTAGCCTCAGTTATATAATCATTGTGTTATTGTATGTTCGGGTTGTGTGTTTTAGTGGGTTTTAGGTGTTAAAAACGTTTGAGAAGTTCAAGGAAAGGGTTCAAACTCGAAAGTAGCTAAGGTGAGTTCTAGAACCCCTTTTTAACATGTTTTTAACAAACTTTTGGGCTGGAAAATGCATGTGAACATGTTTTTATGAAAATGGGTTTTCACCCGTATATGTGTGTGCGAATATGTATGTGGGTGGGTGTAAATTTGGGATACATATGTGTGTATGTACATGTTATGATGTTTAGAATGTTGATACTAAGCTTAGATCATGATTTAAAACGAATTGGGACTGATTTATGTTGTTTAAGTGAAAGTTAGATGCCCAACCACCTAAACAGTGGCCCATACATCCAACAGTTTAATTTTCTAAGTATTCCCAACCGTCCAAAGGTCCAACCGCCTAAACAGTACCCAACCGCCTAGATGTCCATGCGTCTAAGTCAGGCCCATGCACCTGAATAGTGCCCAAACGTCTAGAAAGGTCCCAGAATGACTAAGTGTTAGGCCCAAATGCCTGAATAGTGCCCATGCGCCTAAATAGGCCCATGCGTCTAAGTGAAAAATGATTAAGTGTAAGTACAGACGTCTGCATAGTAGCAAAACACCTGAACAAGGCAGAAACGCCCAAACAGTGCCCATGTGCCTAGACACTTAGAATAATTTCTGAAATTTCAGGAAAAAGCAGAAAGTATAAGGTTTGACCAAATTCGACTTATGGGCAATGATTACCCATTTTAAGCATGATTATAGGATGTTTTAGGGTTATGGAATGTATGAATGATGTATAGTATGTATAATGTGTTATCTTTTAATGATGATTAAACGTATTTATATTATATTATAAAATACGTTATATATTATGTTATTACTTTACGTAGTATGACAAACGAATGAAAGAACGTAATGAATAATTTAACGAAATGAAAGATAACAATAATGAAAAGTAAAACGTAAAGAACGAAAGAATGGCTTGCAAGGAAAATGAAAGGAGGTGTGTTGATACATGTGTACCTAGTTTAGGAGCTCAATGTAAAATGTCTTTCATGTCTTACATATGAATGGGTATGAATGAAATACAAAATATGTGGTTGATACTTATAATGTTTAATATTTCATTGTTTATTATGTGATAACGCATATTGAACTAACTATACAGGTTTGTGGTTGTTTGCATAATTCTTGTTAGGACCATGTACGTACAAAGTACTAACTGATAATGTGTGTATACCAATTCAAATAGTGCGGAATCCTATTTGATTAGCGATCCAATCGGTGAGAATGACAATCTGATCAATCCTACGATGAAACAAACATTAAGAACGAAAAAGAATTGATCAGAGATGAACTATGAAGTTGGAACAGATTTTCTTGAGCCTCTGGACGACTAGGGTACGAGTATGTGCGTAGGTATTCGAATTCTTATGTTTTTCCATGAATTAAGTGGTATTTATAGGTTAGGGTTTTCCATTCGTACGACTGAACCATTAGCATGGTTCAGTCGGACTGAAGCATGCGGTTGATCCATCCGCACGACTGAAGATCAAGTCGTGCGACTGAGTCAATCTCATGTTACAATCGTGCGACTGATCCAGTCTCCTGGTTCAGTTGTGCGACTGGTTCATTAGCATGAAGTATTCATGCTTATGGTCCATTCGCATGGTCCATTCGTATGAGAACTTCACACGATTAAGTTTAAACATGTTTCTTAACCATATTTGACTATGAATTATGAAAACAACCATAACCTATATAGTTAGTTTAATATGCGTTATCACATAATAAACAATGAAACATTAAACATTATAAGCATCAACCACACATTGTATTTCATTCATACCCATTCAATTACATATATGTAAGACATGAAAGACATTTTACATTGAGCTCCTAAACTAGGTACATATGTATCAACAAACTCCCCCTTGGACCTAGTTTACATCAGTGTCTAACATTCTTCATCAGCTCATCAAACTTCTTATACTTTTCCTCCCTTGTAACTCCGACATTTATCTCAAATGCAAAACAGAGTCATATAACATTCTGGAACTGGAGGGCTTGTATAATGTCTTGCGTATCAGAAAACAGTGGCCACTTGTACAATGTGTATACATCGTCAGCAGATAAGTTCGTCAGCCACATTGGGTCAAATACCCGAATAGTATCCATTTGGCCCTCTTTTTGCAAGACTATCACAGCTTCACCTGTTCTCCAATCATAGTACCACCACATGAAGTGTCAAGTGAAGTCCTGTGGCATTTCCCTTAGAGGGATTCTTGTCATAGTGCGCGGAGGACTCCACTTCAACACTACCTTTGGCTTTCCAGTAATGGAATCAACTTCAGACCATCTGATATACCTCGTCGGTTGTTGAGTTATGAAGTTAACCCACTTGGTGTGGTACTCTCTTCTCAATGCAGCCACAAACTAGCCTGACATCTTTTTCAGGTCAGCATACAACAACTTTAAGCGTGCCAGCTGGTTGAGCTCAAAACCAGGAAGAGTCTTTAGATCATGTGGAAATCTAAAGTACTCTATTCCCTTCTCCCTCTTGACAACATAGGCATTTGGATCCTCAAAATATGCCCATGCTATAATCTTTCCTGACACCTTTAGATGCTTCTTCACTTTGTAGAGCTTGGTGTAGGCACTCGGCTTTAGAGCAGTGCGTTGGGCTCGGATCTCTGCAAACCAAGCCACCCATTTAGCCTTTTTGATGTCAACATCAGTGTCTGAGGCTTGGGCTTGGCTTCTTGACTCCTCTGCCTCCTTCTCCATCTGATCCAGCTTATCAAGTGTATCACTGCCGAGAGTATCACCCAAATTAGGAACCACATTTCCCTCTCGGTCAGTGTACTCTGGATAATGCTGGGCTGTGACGTCTTCAATCTCTATTCATCCACATCATTAAGCTCGTCGTCACTAGCCACATCAACGGTAGGGGCATCCTTGACAATCTCGTCCGGGTTGAGCCGGAACATCTTAGCAAGTTGCTCATCAGTAAGGTCATGAATTATTTCTCCTTCTTTGGGATTATAACTCACAGATCTCCTGACAATCCCTTGCAAATCAAGTATCATAGTTAATTGAGACTTGATTTGCTGTAGGGGGCAACATCATACTTGTCTTGCTGAGATGATTGATATGCTTGATTTAAACATGTAAATACATCAACCATTAGTAATTCATCAAGACAATCAACATTCAATAAAGATACATAAATATTAAGTACATAAGTTTAATACAAGTTTCAAAAACAAAAGCTTTCAAATACATAAATATCTAAGCATTACTTTTGTCCTGATTCATGGGCTCGTCAGCAGGTGGGGCAGAAGATGATGCTCCTTGGTCTTGCTTTCTCATTGTTCTTCTCTCTTAACCCTGAGCTAAGGCAGATGCAGCTACATCTCCATCTTCATCATCATCATCATCCTGCCTTCCTCTTGTCTCTCCATCTTCACTGGCCTTATCATCATCACTATCATCATCTTCACCATTATCATCATCATCATCTCTTTCTCTTATCTTGAGTGGCTCATCCTTTGATCCCTTGAGCTTAAGCATGATGGTCTTGTTGGAAGCCTCCAACTCCTCTATCTTCTTTACTGACTGGACGTTATGCTCCTGGAGTTGGGCAATCTGCTGAGCTTGCTATAAGATCTGCTGTGCTTGGGTAGCGTTTAGCTCCTCAAGCTGACGTAGTCGGGCAACCTTCTCTTCATCAACAGCCAACAGCTTCAGCACCATACGGTTAAGTGCTGACAGCTGTTCCTTTACTCCAATGGGAGGTAGAGATGATCCTGTGGGGAATGACGGTCCGGCTTGGTGGCTGGTGGTGGTAGTGGTGGCAGTGGTGAATATGGGTGGTGGTTTATGAGTGGGTGGTGGATGGTATGCTGTTGTGGTGGTAGGTGAGGTGTGGTAGTGATAGGTGGTATGGTAGTGGTGGTGGTAGTGGTGGTGGTAGCAGTGGTGGATGGAGTGGTAGAAGTGGTGGTGATCAATGCGAACCTGGGCCTTTTCCCCTTCTTCCCGTAGGGTTGAGCCATTCTCTTTCTCCTCGAGCCCTTGGAGACAGTGGCTACCCTTGGCTACAGGGCTCGTCTGGGGTGTAAGATTGATCAGTAGCAGCCTCCCCAGACTCACCCTAGTGTCCACCAACCACCCTAACACCTCTCTCAGTGGCTATGACTTGACTCCCCACCGTTCGCACCAGACGCTCCTCATCTGACTCCTCCTCCTCATCAGGTTGGAAGTCCTGATGGAATCCCGCAGTCTCTGCTCCTCCTCGGGTGGATGATGGAGATGTCACATCAGTAGTTAAATAAAATAACTAATTTAATACTAAACTAACCTATTCTCCCCCTAAAATTCTAAAATGAAAAATCTTTTTGTGTTTTTGGATTTTTAAGACAAGAAAAAGAAAGAAAAAATAAAAGAAAATAAAATAAACAGTTGTTAGACTAAGCATGTTCATCTTCTGGAATCACTTCACATTTCTTTTTCACGCCGTTGGCCTCTAACAGATATAAAAATCTTGGTTTATCAAAATCTTTTGAGTAGAGGTCAGCGCATTGAAAATCCGTATTAATTTTAACAACATCGATTAAATTCTTTTCAAGAAAATCACGTATAAAGTGATATTTAATTCCGATGTATTTGGTCTTAGGATGTTGGACCGGATTTTTAGTTACGGCTATTGCAGCAGAATTATCAACAAATATAGGAGTGTTAGAGAATTTCAAACTGTAGTCCCGCATTTCTGTTGAATCCAGATGATTTGTGAACAGTAGCTTGCAGCAGAAACATATTCAGCTTCACAAGTTGACAGAGCAACCGATGTCTACTTCTTACACTGCCACGTGACTAATATTCTCCCAAAGAATTGACATCCTGCTGAAGTGGACTTGTAGTTCATTTTGCAGCCGCCATAATCCGAATCACTATACACTGTAAGCTCAAAGTCATCATCATGAGGATACCACAACCCGAGTGTTGGAGTACCCTTCAGATAACGAAATATCCTTTTGACGCCTATGAGATGGTTGACTTTAGGTTTCGCCTGATATCTGGAGCATAGACATGTCGC
>BJCO01378306.1:0-13136 GCA_018326465.1 Flaveria floridana | reverse complement strand
ACAAAATTAGGTCAGCCTCCCTTTTATAAGGAAGGTGACGTCAGCTGATGTCACTTGATAGTGACATCTAACCGTTATTACAACAACTACTGAAAGTTAAACTAAATTACTGAAGATGTCTACAACAGCTGACATCTTCTTACAAAAGCTAAGTGTAGTACTACTATAACTACTGAAACTACAACTACTGAACTACAACGTCTGAAGAACAGGCACTTCAGACGTTTTATATTTAGTAAACTACTGAAGGAAAACTACTGAAACTAAAATAGAAAACTACTGAAAAGAAACCATGACAACAACTTAAGAGTACTACTTCAGCTGTTGTGACAACCTTTGAAGTCTTCAGCACTTGAACTTTAGCTGATGTCTTTAGTACTTGAACTTCAGCTGATGTCTTCAGCACTTGAGCTTCAGCTGATGAAGTCTTCAGTTGTTGTCATCAGCTGATGAAGCCTTCAGCAGTTGTTGTGATGTCTGTGGGACTTAAAGGTTTTTCTGATCAGGCTCATTGGTTCTTTTGGTCCAACAATTACCTCTCTAATTCCCCCGTACTTTGGTACCCACGTTCTCCCTTCATATTTATATATACCATCGTTACTCATCTCAAAACGCTTCCCTATTCCTGTTAACAATTCCCCTGCTAATTTATCTTCCTTTAGCGCTTCGCCTTGAGCTTCTTTTAGTCTTGTGATAAGGTCGGTGTACACATTCATCCTTAAGGCACGAACGTGAAGAGGTTTTTCTCTTTCTTTCCTGTTCAAGGCATCTGCCACTACATTGGCCTTGCCGGGATGGTAGCGAATTTTGAATTCGTAATCATTTAATAGCACAACCCATCTTCTCTGATACATGTTTAGCATTTTCTGATCCAGAATGTGTTGCAAACTTCTATGGTCAGTGTAGATACTGCACTTCATGCCATAGAGATAATGCCTCCACATTTTAAGTGCAAACACCACGGCACCCAATTCTAGATCCTGTGTTATGTAGTTCTTCTCGTGATCTTTCAGTAGTCTTGATGCATAAGCAATTACCTTGTTGCGCTGTATTAGTACGCATTCTAGTCCTTGACGCGTGGCGTCACAGTAGACTACAATATCTTTGACTCCTTCATGGAGGGCGAGGATAGGTGCACTAGCAGTTTCTCCTTGATCGTTTTGAACGCTTCATTCTGCTCTCGTTCCCACAAAAAAGTTGTATTCTTCTTGGTCAAAGCAGTCAACGGTTGCACAATGCGCGAGAAGTCCTTGATAAACCTTCTGTAGTATCCGGCCAATCCAAGGAATTGCCTTATTTCGGTGAGGGTTTCAGGAATTTTCTAGTTCTTAATAGCTTCAATTTTAGAAGGGTCAACTTGAATCCCTTTCTCATTTACCACATGCCCTAGAAATTGGATCTCTCCCATCCAAAATTCGCATTTGGAGAACTTGGCATATAATTGTTCATTCTTAAGTAACTCAAGAATCAGCCTGAGGTGCTTCTCGTTCTCTTCCTTACTACGGGAGTAGATCAGGTTATCGTTGATAAACACAATTAAAAACTTGTCAAGATATGGGCAGCATACACGGTTCATGAGATCCATAAACGCCGCTCGTGCGATAGTCAGCCCAAAGGGCATGACAAGATACTCATAATGTCCATACCTAGTTCTGAAGGCTGTTTTAGGAATACGTTCTTCTCTTATCTTCAGCTGATAGTACCCTGATCTTAAATCTATTTTAGAAAAATAGCTTGCTCTCTGCAGTTGATCGAATAGGTCATCTATTCTCGGAAAGGGGTATCGGTTCTTTATTGTCAGCTTGTTTAGTTCCCTAAAATCAATGTACATATGTAGGGTTCCATCCTTCTTCTTCATGAATAGTACCGAGGCACCCAATGGAGAAACACTTGGCTGTGTAAATCCCCTTTCAAGTAGCTCTTGGATTAGTAGTATTAGTTCTTTCATCTCGGGAGGGGCGAGTCGGTACGGTGCCTTGGCTACTGGTGTAGCACCAGGCAACAGATCTATCTGGAACTCAACCTATCGATTCGGAGGGAGTCCCGGTAGGTCTTCAGGAAACACTTCTAGACATTCAGAAGCCACTAGAATTTCCCCAATCTTCTTCTCCTCTTTAGCCTTCATCAGATAGACTATGAAAGTTGGGTATCCTTTCATAAGACTCTTGGTGGCTTTCAAAAGAGATAGCATAGGATATAGCATGTTACTTCTTTCGCCATGAACAACTAACACTTTCTCGTCACCCAAAGGTATCTTAAGTAGGCATTCATCACACACGATTTTGACTCTATGCCTAGCCCACCAATCCATACAAACAACCACATCAATCCTCCTAGTTTTACAGGCATCAGGTTTATCTTAAATGTACTTCTTTCTAAATTCATTAGGCAATCTTTTATGACTTCATTGGTTTGTAAGATGTTACCGTCGGCTAATTCTATGATAAACGTATCAGTCAGGACGCATGCACTCATGTCGATCAAAGGCCTAAAAGTATTAGAGACAAAACTAGCAGTTGCACCCGTATCAAATAGAACGGTAGCAGGATGGTTGTTTATAAGGAACGTACCATTGACCACATCAGGTTCCTTACGAGCGTCAGCTGGATCCATCACAAATGCTCTTCCCTTAGGCTTGTTGGGTCTGGCATCCTTATCTCTCCACAACTTAGGACACTTATTCCTCATGTGACCTGGATATCCAAACTCATAGCATTGCTTACCTGGCGCATACGTACAGTCCTTAATTAAGTGACCGGTTCGCTTGCACCTAAAACAGGGCATTGGGTTATACTCCCCTTGATGGTGTAGTTTGCACTTGTTGCAGAAGGGGCTTGTGCCTACATACAGTTTCCGTTCCCTTCTTCTCTGATCACCACGTCTATTACTTTCACCCGACCTCCGGCTTGAACCACTGCTGCTACCCATCATCTTCTTGACATCTACCCACTTTCTCTTCTTTTCTTAAGTTCTTCCCTGATCTATCCATCCAACCCTATCCAGGTCGTCAGTCAATCTACTAGTGAGATCCACCGCAACCTGTAGAGTCGTAGGTCTAGAAGATCGGATCATACCCCTAACTCTGGGATGTAACCCCTAGATGAAACGTGCTATGCCTTTAGATTCCGGTGTCACCAGGTGTGGCACCAGTCGAGATAGGGCTAAGAAGCGGATGATGTACTCAGTGTAATTAGGACCTTTCATTTCTAGGCACATAAATTCAAACTCTAGCTTCTCGAGTTGATTAATGGGGCAGTCTTTGTCGGTTATCAATTCCCTGAATTCAGCCCAACTCATTCGGTTAGTAGCGTTTCTTCCCTGGGGCTGAGTAACCCTCTTCCACCATTCTAGAGCCGATCACTTGAGTGATTGGCATGCGAACCTCACCATGTCATCCATCTTACACTCACTGATGTCTAGGACAACTTCCATTTCATCGATCCACCGGTAAGTCTCTATCGCACCCTCAGTGCCATAGAAATCCTTAGGCTTGCATGCCATGAAGGTTTTGTAGGAGCATCCATTATTCAGTGCTTCAGCTTCCTTGTTATTGCCCTTGTCATTCCCGAATCCATCATTACCACCGGGGTTACACCGGTCCGCATTGATCTGGGCGATGATGGTCAGAATGGCGTTAGCAATCTGCTGTGCTATGAGGTTAGCAATTTTCTCATCATTCCCTTGATCTGCATTCTCCCCACGAGGGGTTCCTGGTGGAATAGGTTGGTTTTCGGTTTTTCTGGCCTCCTCACGGCGGCCTCTAGTAGCTCCTCGTCTTCCAAACCGGGTTCTTCTCCTAGTCGGCATTCTAATAGCATCACAGATAATTTCATTTAGCATCTCATAATTAGTTTCGAGTACCCCAAACATCATTTACCCTAATGTATACCGTCCTAGGATGAGGGAGTGTAGTATACACACCACTAACATCTCTAACAATGTTCACAATTTAATTTAAGACAATTCATCCAAAGTGGACACAGGCCAAAATTCCCAACACATAACATGACATATAGCATTTCAATACATATAGCTCAGGAAAATTTTAACACTCATGGAAATAGTTTCATAGATAGTTTGGATCAATAGTATCAGCAAACATAGTTGAATCAGAGTTATACTCTTACAAGTTAGAAGGTGCGGACACAGGCCAAAATTCCCAACACAAAACATGACATATTGCAGTTCAATACATATAGCTCAGGAAAATTTTAACACTTATGGAAATAGTTTCATAGATAGTTTCGATCAATAGTATCAGCAAACATAGTTGAATCAGAGTTATACTCTTACAAGTTGGAAGGTGTCAGCACCCCCATAATAATAATAATAGTATCAAATAATAATAGAAATTGTTTCCTGCAACTATCTAAAAGATAGTTAAATCCCACTTCCTCTCCACGCTCTCATATCCACTTCTTCCTCGGCCACCCTAGCCATCCTGAGTTCTTCTTCCTCTACTCTTGCTCCAACTGCTGGACCACATGCGAAGCCATCATGGCCTGAAACTGGGCAGACTGAGAGGTCCGAGTGGCGTGCTGGAGTGTCAGCTCGTGACGATGGATGGTCTTCAAATCTCATCCAGTGTAGCATTGGAGGGACCTTCGTCGCTTTCCCGGTGGCTAAACTGGGAGTGTCTATCAGCAGCTAGCACATTAGGGCCATCATACATGTTGTGCCTAGGTGGTATCCAGTACTCGTCATGTGGGTGGAGTCGGAGGGGTCAAATGGCGGAGGTGCAGGTATAGGAGTCCTAACAAGTGGTAGAGGAGGATGTGGCATCCTAAAGGAGACAGAGGGTCCTGGCCTCGCCCTCTTGCATGGGCGGGTGATAACACGTGCATCCCTATCCCCGATAGGTGGGATAGGTGAGTGGGTAGGAGCCACGACATGTGGTGAGTGGGAGCGCGTGCGGCTCGTGGAAGGGGATGTTGAGGAAGAGTCTTCTGACTGCTCAGTGTCGTCATCTCCTCAGGTATTCCTCATACTCCGTTTGCAAAGTCCGTGACATCGCCTTCCTATGGCTCCCAGTTGGTGCAGTACCATCAGTTGGGTATGCCGGTGCCTTTCCTTTGTCAGCCATTATCCTGGTGTCCTGCAAGAATTATCATGAGTGATTTGGTTTCTCATAGCTCATGATTGTAATAATAATAGTACTTATAGTAGTAGTGATGGCAATAGTATCAGATATTCCAATAGTATCCATAACCAGAGGTATCAATAAGCAATAGTATTAGAAATCAGTAGTTTCTTCAAATAAAAACAGGCAAGGTAGTTTATCTTAGGAAAACCTTTAGACCACTTCAAAAGAAATTTCAGAAATCATAAGTTTCAAACAGAGAATGTCCAATCATCACCTAAAGGTCCATGCTGGAAATTACGCGTCCGGTTAATTCATGATTACGTTGATCAAGTGTAATAATCAATTTACCCCACCCGATCATCCCAACACTTTCCCACAAGGACGGTCCTAAGGTATCAGGGTTGTAGCCTAGGGTCTACTATGGCATTCCCGACTTCTCTACAACCTTTGGCTCTGATACCAGTCTTTCACACCCCGGGCCTAGGTAGGGTGCAGGTCACAGACTAGCAAGAACATATGGTAGCAGAAACAAACCATCATAAGAGCACAAAAGGAGAGAACATCACATGGCATTAATATTTAAAGAAAAACCGTGCTAGAAGTAGGTCTAGCCCCCAACACAGGTACACAATTCATCAGTACAAATTGTTTTCATCAATAGCAAATGTAAATTGTTTAAAATGTTTTAAAACAAAACAAGCCAATGCCATGGGTCATGGAGCTAGGTCAAAGTCTTCTACAACAGCTAGACTCCCATCATGGATTACCTGAAACATCCTCAAAAGAAATTTTGTGTCAACTAAAAAGTTGGTGAATTCAAGTGCTTAAAGTTTAAAAACAAAAGGATTCAATAGAATCCACGTTTAAATTAAAAGAATCATAGTTTCATTCTTGTGGGGGGGATCATAATCAACTCTGCACTCAGTCCCGGCTGACCTCTTTAAAAGTTAAGTAATACCGGTTAATTCCGAAGGAAGAACCGAGCCTCAAACCAGTGTACCATTCCTGCCGGATGGTTCACCATAGTATCTTATAAAACCTGTTACATGCCACAAACGACCTCATAGGATCTCATTATGGTACCGTTCCGTTCATCATAAAAGGCACTGTGTGTGGGGGATTCCCCAAGTACATCTACCCATATAAAACAAGCGGTTCACACAAGAATTAATGATAGTGACACAAGTATCAGCAGGTAACAACAATTCCACAACATATAGCATCATAACATAGCACTGAAATAAATTCAGTTTAAACAAAGGATGCTTCATCCTAAAAACAGTAGTGAAAAGGGGGTCACTAGAGCTCACCTTAAGATTCAAGCGAAGGATTCTTCGTGTATCGGGAAAAGTTTCAAGTCTAGCACCCGATCATCAAGATTTATGTGATAAGCCACTGTTTGTCAGGTTATGGAAGGTGCACTAGGTGTGCCATGAGGTTAAATGTCCAACTAGATTTTGATTTGCTAAGACTTGTATAAAAAGTTTCCTTTTATAGTAAGTTCAGGTTCCTTAAGGAAAAAATACATGTTTTACCATGTTGGATCGTTTATACAAGTTAGCTTAAGTTCACCAAATGATTTTTACTTCAAGGGGGTCAGTTTATAGGGGTTTAGCAAAATAAGCAGTTTAGTCCACTAAGTTTCAAAATTTACATTTTCTACCCTAAATTTTGCTTCTTTCCATTTATTGACTTTTATGGCCAAATCTCAGGTTCTTGAAGTTAATTAACTCATTTTATGTAAGTTTACTCCAAATTTTCAGAATTTAGGTTAGGGTTTTGAATTCTTATGTTGCGCGTTACCGGTTACGGTAAAACAGAAGGGTTTCAACGGTTAAGTATGGATTTCCATATTTGGAGTCTTAGACGTTTAAATATAATTTTAAGAAAATTTTTATAAGTTTCTAATCTATTGAAAATGAAATTTTATCCCCTTTTAGTTGAAAGCCTCGTTTTTATGTTTAACCCGTTTTAACGCGTTTTTACCCGAAATTGCCCGTTTAACACTTGTTTGACCAACTTTTCAAAACCTTTAAGTCTTATAGCACCTAATTTACTGAAATAACATGGTTTACATGGATTTTGGTTTCATACCATTATTTCTAAGATTTTTCCTCAAACGTCACCCGGTTAATACCCGTTTTTAGTTAAAAATCCCCTTTAAATTGTCTTTTGGCCATTTAATTAACAAATCCAATCCAAAACACTTTTTAACCCATTTTGAGCCTGGAATTCTTTTTAAAAAGGTTAAAATCTAAGTTCTCTTATTTTTAAGTTGTTTTTACCACTTTTCGGGTCGCTAAATATGTCCACAATGTGTCCTAGCTTTTGATTTTTATATTTCCAGCCATGTTATGGCCTTAAAACATCTGAAATAATCCCAAATTTACTGAAAATTACAATATAAATCTCGGATCTACATGTATCATGCATGCATTGCAATAACTTGATGATTTACACCATTTACACTATTGTAAATCCTATGATTCATACCCAAACATTACCTAATCATTATAATAACTTTAAAATCAGATTATTAAAGTGTCCCAAATTCATTCTTGAGAAGGTTATGATCCTTGGTTGGGAGGGATTTCAAACTTGTGCCTAAATGGTGTTATTTTATGTAAAAAGAGGGTTTTCTAAGGTGTAACTTGTGTTCTAACCACATGTTTACCAACATAACATGGTATATACCTTTTGTAACTTTAAAAACAGATTATTAGAAGGTTAAAAAACTATTTTTGAGCAGGTTACAATCTTTTCTTTGAAGGGTTACAAGATATGCAAGTTAGATGGTGCAAAACACCCAAAAAGAGGGTTTTCATGGTGGTAATCGGGTTCCACCTTTAGAATAACCAACATAACGTGTGAGGTACCTCTAGTGAAGTTAAAAGCTCCTCAATAAAAAGATGATGGCAGCAAGATTCTGCTATAACAAAGAAATTTAAGGTTTTTGAGAGAAAAGTGAAGATAACACAAGATATAACTTGTTTCGGGTGAGATGAACCTTACTCTTTGTGTGGTTCACCATTTGGAGAGTGTAGAGAGACAAAATGATCTGGAAATCTTTAAACAAGGGTTGGAGAAGTCGAACTTAATGAAACCGTGTACCAAAATCTCACTCGGTAGCACCTTCTTGCTTGTTTGAGGCTTGGCCGATCCTTGTGAGGTTGTGTTCTTCGAAAATGTGGATGGAAGTAGAGAGAAATCAAAGTGCGTGTGTGTTTTCAGCTTGGAGAAACCAAGAGGGAGAGGGAGAGATGAGAGGAGTGTGTGAAGTGAGATTGGAATGCATGTAATGGTAGTGGGTGGATGTTGGACTCAACAAAGTGCATTAAGAATTAATGCAAGAAAGTATAATGCTTACCATTATCAAAACAATCATCCAAATGTGTTTCAACATACAATTCATACATTAGAAACACATTAACAATTATTAACATCCATACCAATCACTAATATCTATATAAATTTTTTTTCAGACTTGTAGATAAAGAATTTTTGCATAAGTCATCCAATGCGGATGAAGGAAGTCCAATGCGTATGAAGGAAGTCTAATGCAGATGAAGGAAGTTGTACAGCGGATGAATTTCTACAGCGGATGAAGTATACACTCCTACAACGGATGAAGAACTTCATAGCGGATGAACAATCTTCACAGCGCATGAGTCAAGTGTTCTCGGGGGATGAACAACATCCACGGCGGATGAACAAGTTCACAGCGGATGACCACAGCTGATGAACTGTTCCCACAGTGGATGAACAAGTCCATCACAACAGATGAACAAACTGTTCATACAGAAGATGAACTTCTCCATAGCGAATGACTGAATTCCACAGTGGATGACTTAGTCACTTAGGATTATTTTTATGTAATTTTCATTTACCTAAGGGTAGAATAGTAATTGTATATAGCTTTTGTGTATATGCTATAAATAGCACTCTACCCTAATCCTTTGTAAGCTTTTGAACGATTATCAATCAAACAAGCATTTTCAGTTTTCTTGTGAATTCAAACACACATAAACACACACACACAAACACACACTCATATACTGAAATCATACACATTAACCATGGGTTTCCGCACCATGTTTGGTGTTTGTTTAATTTGTGAGAGATTAGAAAAGATCCTTGGAGAAACACTACTTGTTCATATTGAATATCATTCTTCCTAAAGTTTGTATTCAATATGATTGACTGAAAGTTCAAGAGAGTGTGTTTTCGTCAGGTGGTATCAGAGCCTTGGCTCAATCACACATTAATTTCAATCCTCACATTCAACAAACATGATTTCAGTGGTTCATTAGCTTCATACCATACATTTTAAGCTTCAAATCAGCACATTTGATTCTTTTACATCATACAATCAACAAATGTTCAAAACATGAGTTAATCTACTGTTTTTGTTCATTGTGAAGAAGGATTTTTGTGCTTTTATTGAAAACCTCTAAAATCATTCATACACTGTTTTTGAACACAGATACATGGCAAAATTATAGAAATCCATTGATTTCTACTGTTTTCCTTGATAAAACAGTAAACGATTACTGTTTTATTGATTTTCATCAAACAAATCATTCAAAATCATTCATACATTGTTTATGAATCGAAAAACATCACAAAATCATAGAAACCACATCAGTCTCTAAGGATTTTTGATATAACAATACACAGGTATTGGTCTATCACTTTTTAGCCGCCAACAAGAAAACCCTAGTTTTATTCAAACAATCTCATTCACATTTTGTGTTTATTGGGGTTGTTCATCAGGAAAATTCAAAGAAGAAGAGTATTCTTCTTTTGATTTTTTAACAAAAGTTAATTTTTGATCCAAAAAGTAAAGTTTCTAAGAGTAATACTTTTGTTTTCATAAGGGTTTTGACTTTTTCTTAGGGTTTTCACCAATTGTCACGGTGTGACATCCTTAACAGAATATTCTTTCTTGTTAAAATCGATGTACGGATCGAATATTGCAAACGTATTATTGTTGTTTATCAGATCTGTGATGCGGAATCTCACAAATCTGTTGATGATTTCAAGTGATGATCTGGATCTATATGCAATCATAGCCATAGACCATTGTAGATCCATTTCTTCAACCATGTCTGGAGGAAGTTCATCCAAGTCTTGTTGAATGATTTGAGAAGGTGTGAGGTTGGCCCCAAGATAAGCCTCAAAACTTATTGAAAAAGCTGCATAAGTTGTCTTTTGCTCTTCACTTTGAAGAATGATAGTAAGAACATCCATTGGTTTATGAAACTTGTGTATGCTTTGTGGCCTTGTCTGTTGTTGTTTGCTTGAACTTGAAGCATGATGATGTTGATTATGTTTGCTTTGAGGGGTTGTTTCATGAGTAGCATGATCTCCAATCTTCCTAGACTTGTGTTTGTTGTTGGGTGTCTCTGGTGCGGAGAAGAATGATGTCTCACTGGAGTCTAGGAATTCTTCATCTTCATCCTCACCCATGTTTGTTAGAAAAGCATTGTCTGTATGTTGAACTTCCTTGAACTTGTATGCTTCCACATGTCTGATAGTGTTAATGTTTCTAGCTTTTTCATCTAGTTCTAGTGCTTCTACCTTAGCAACTAGGGAGTCCAAGGATAATGCTTCCAAATCTAGTGTTGCTTTCATCAGAGACACTAACTGAGTCCAACTCTCAGGCAATATGTGCAACATCTTGTTGTTGATTTCAACAGATTCGTACATGAGACCATAGACAATCATCTCATTAACCAACTGTATAAATCTGTGAAGTTGTTGGGGAATGGATTCTCCCTGAATGTGATGGAAAGTTTCATATTGGGTCCTCAACTTTTCCTTTTTGATTTCTCTAATTTCTTCACTACCTTCGCACATTATGTGAAGAACTTTCCATAATTCATTGGCTGTTTTGAAATTCTCAACCCGTGTTAGAATTTCAAATGGCAAGGTCATTGCCAATATACTGTATGCTTTCATGTCTGTTTTGACCTTTTTGAGTTCATCACCAGCCACGTTCTTTAAGCTAACTGGTTTTTGTGTGTTGTAATCTGGACCCAAGTTCACAGGGATTTACGGTCCTTCTGTTATGGAGGTCCACAAGTCTGGGTCATGAAAAATGATCCAATTTCTAAAAATTATTTTCCGTTATTTGAAATCAGCCTTGTTTTTCAGTCTTGGTGGTTTGAGACCACTATTTGTTCCAGACAATTCGTCAGACATGTTTGTTCTAATTTTTAACTTAATGGTTTAAGTTAAAATTAGTTAAAATATTTAGCTTGATGCTAAATTTGATTTAACCTAAAGTCACTATGTTTGTTTGTTAAAAATTAAATCTTAGTTGAATTACCGAATAATGGTAATTAATTAAATTCAATTTAATGTGAGTACGAGGATGTTTCTCCTCGGTAACAGAATAGAATATTCTGTTAATAAATGATGCACCGTGACTTTTGGTCAAAACCCTAAGAAAAAAAGTCAAAACCCTTAAACAAACAAAAGTTTTAATTTTAAAACTTTACTTTTTGGATCAAAAAGTAACGTTTTGTTAAAAGTTCAAAAAAAGAATACTGTTCTACTTTGAATTTCCTGATCAACAACCCAATAAACACAAAATGTGAATGTGAGTGTTTGAATAAAACTAGGGTTTTCTAGGGTTTGTTGGCAGCTAAAAAGTGATAGAACAATACCCGTGTGTTGTTGTATAAAAAGTTCTTAGAAACTGACAAGGTTTCTATGATTTTTGTTGTGTTTATCGTTTCAAAACAATGGATGTATGATTTTGGAACGATTTTGTGAGCTTGATGTTAGTAAAAACACAAATTCTTCTTCAAAATGAGCAAAAACAGAAGATAAACTCTTGTTTTTCGCACATATCGAATGTATGATATTTGAAGAAAAAAATGAGATGATTTCAAGCTAAAAATGAGTGTTATGAAGCTAATGAACAACTGAAATCGTTGTTTTTGATGATTGAGAGGATCGAAAACACTGTTTGATTGAGCCAAGCCTCTGATACCACCTAATTGAAACCAAGTGCTATGAAGCGAATAATCTCTTAGTCTAGCATCTTGAATAAGAACTTTATGAACAAGATTCAAGATAAACTAGTTGGTTTCCCCAAGGATCTTTGTATATCTCTCAATGATCAACAAACAATAACCATGGTGTGGAAACCTATGATTAGTGTGTATGATTTCAGTGTCTGTTTGTGTGTTTGTGTGTGTGTATGTTTGAATGCAAGAACAGATGAATAATATGTTTTTTTATTGATATTCGTTCAAAAGTTTACAAAGGATTAGGGTAGAGTGCTATTTATAGCCTATAGACAAAAGCTATGTACAATTACTAATCTACCCTTATGTAAATGAAAATTACATAAAATAAATCCTAAGTATCTAAGTCATCCGTTGTGGGAATAAGCCATCCATTGTGTGAACATGTCTTCATCCGCTGTGAGAACATGTCATCTGCTGTGAACTTTTGTTCATCCGCTGTGGACATAGTTCATCTGCTGTGGGTGTTGCTCATCCACAATGAATACTTGTTCATCCATAGTGAATACTTGTTCATCCACAGTGAATACTTGTTCTCATTCACTGTGACATAACTCATCCACTGTGGATGACATAGGAAAATTTTCTTTTATCTACAAATCTGAAAAAGAAAATTTACAAGATTGTTAGTTATAATAATGAATTTTAATGATGTTAATGTGTTTCTAAAGTATTGGACCAAAATAACCAATGAGCCAAGATCAGGAAAACCTCTAAGTCCCACATGTCATTACAACAACTGCTGAAGACTCCCATCAGCTGTTCTGATAAAGTCTGAAGAATCAAAGTCTGAAGATCAAAGATCTGAAGTACAACAGCTGAAGAATCTAAAGTACTGAAGATAACTACTGAAGTCTGAAGTACTGAAACATACAAGTACTGAAGACTTCAAGTACTGAAGACAAGTGCTGAAGACCAAAGTTGAAGAACTGAAGAACTGAAGATCATCTACTGATGCACAAAGTCTGAAGACAAAGACTGAAGACAACAGCTGATGACATCTACTGAAGTTATCA
>BJCO01378301.1:0-13095 GCA_018326465.1 Flaveria floridana | reverse complement strand
TTGATCAACCAACTTTAGTACGAAAACTCCTAAGCTCTGTGCCTAAAAGGTTTTTCCAAATCGTAGCAACTATTGTACAGTTTGTTGATTTAGAAGCAACAACACTAGATGAAATAACTGGAAGACTAAAAGCATTTAAAGAAAGAACAAATCTATTGAATGAAGGTCAAGTGGACAATCAAGAAAAGCTTTTATTCACCCGTCAAGAAAACAAGTCAAGTCGTGGAAGAGGTAGTTATCATTCATCACGTGGTCGAGGCCGTGGTAGATTTAAACAAGAAGAAAGAGGAGAAACTATGTCACATGAAAACTCTAAAAGAAATGATGATAACTATGAAGGAAGGAAAATATATCCAAGGAACCAAAACAAATCCGCATTTGATAAAAGTAAGATAAGATGTTATAATTGTAGTGATCAAGGACACTATGCAGCAGAATGTCCTAAACCAAAACATAAAGAAGAAGAATCACATCTCATAATGGAGGATGAAGATCCAGTTCTCTTATTAACACAAGTTGAAGAAAATTATAATACAAAGGAATATGAAGACAAAGGAAAGCTTGTTCGTGTTAAAGAGAAAGTTCAAGAGATCAAATAAGAAGATGTTGAAGACATGGATTAAGAAATTAGGGGGGAATGTTGAAAGTATAATTATCTTAATCCATACATGTGTGTCTAAGTATAGTTATATTAGTGGGTCATTTATGTAATTAGTAGGAAGTTAACTTAGTATCTAAGTATGTAAAGTGTATGTATGTATAAGGGTTTAGTATGTCAAGAAGTAAACATATTAACTACCAACATAAGGTATATATATGTGTGTCCAGAGTCTGTAAACATTGTATCATCATCAACATTCATAATCATACGCATATTGTTCATATTCTCTCAAGTATCATATTCATATTCAAGAACATAATTAAGAGCCTAACGATCCGAAAGGGCCAACATTGGACACATTCTCTAAACCTGGTGTGTACAATCGGTGCTATCGAGCATTTATAGAAGGTCATGACTTCTTGCATGAGCATTGTACAAAAGATTGATGCCAGTGGTAGTTGGTGCATGCAAAACTCTTTACCATATGCAAAAATATCATTACTAAGATATTCTAACATTCATGTAAGGTCCTACTAGATATAGCTATATATTCATCAGGATCATTACTAGTTGTGAGTTGACAAATCTCCAATGTGTATTTTTGTAACGGTGTAAACTTTTGTTAGATCTCTCGTGTAACCTTCTTGAAACCATTCAAAATTCACAATTACCCCAACAATTTTTTAAGAATATTCATCATATTTGGGCTTTTCATGAAGTAATGGATGAGATATCTGAGTTTGATGATACTCAAACCATAATCTTTCTAAAGATTAGATTGTCTGCTAAAGATCTGCTTTTGAGAAAATAATGTTTTTGAAGAAATCAGTCTAACAATAAAAAAACATGGTTATCTGCTAAAGAACCATGAGTTTCTGAGAGTCTATGTAGTTCTGATTTGATGGAACACAAGAGATGGAGAGCGTGGATTTAATATGCCTAAGTAGATGTTTAGGTGAGGACTGGTGCATGGAGTACACCTTCACTACTGGCATGAGATATTAGAGTACATGGTCACTGAGGTTGATACAATGCATTATGAGCTACATGCTTCTCAGGAGATGGCTGGAGATGCTCTAAGGGAGATTTAGTTTAGAGGATATATGGACATCTCAAAGTTTGGCTTGTGTGCTTTGGTGCTCATATATATTTCCATTTTTATGTACTTGATCTATGGATTTTAAGCGATTTATGCACAAATTCTGTTTTATTTATATGTATCTTTTGTACTAGACATCAAGTGTTACATTCATGTATATCTTGTATGTATCTCTTAGTATAGATCTTATCCTTATGGAACCAAGAAGTTTTGATGCGGTTGTCGGCATAGATTGGAAATCTGAGAACCGCATTAAAATTGTATGTTTCATAAAGATTGTATAAATTCGACTATCTAATGTAGAGACACTTATGGTTTGAGGAAAAATGCATGGAAGTAGTTGAGAGTGAATCTCACATATGAAGGAACATAAATACTTGTTGACAGATTTCATTCCTTTTAAGTGCATTTAGTTAAGAAGAAACCCAAAGAGAAGCATATTAAAGATATTTTGATCATTTCAGATTATCCAGAAGTATTTACATAAGAATTGCTTAGACTTTCGGTGATATGATAAATCAAATTCCAAATTGATTAGATTCCAGGAGCAGCACTTGACGTTAAATCCCTTATCATTCAACACATTTGGAGATAAGGACTTATCCAACTAAAGTTTTCTCCTTAAGAAACATTAGTGTTGTTATGAAGAAGAAGGGTGCATACTTTAGGATATGCATCTATTACAGAGAGTTAAACAAGTTGATGATCAAGAGCCGATATCTACTTCCTAGGACCAATGATTTATTTGATTAATTGCATGGCTCAAACTACTTATTAAAAGTTGATATCAAGTCTGGATATCACTAACTAAAAATTAGGAGGATGACATATTGAAGACTTCCTTTAGGACTCGACGTGGGCATTAGGAGTTCTTGGTTATGTCTTTCGATTGACCAATGCCCCAGTAGTGTTCATGGATCTGATGCATAGGGTATGAAAACCCAATCTAGATAAGATTGTGAAGTTGTTCGATGAAATCTTAATGTATTCATGAGGCAAGAAAGATCATGAACAACAGTTGAGATTAATCTTAGTGTTACTTAGAAAGGAGAAACTATGTTATAAACTTTTCAGGTGTGGATCCCGAATGAAAATACATTTTCTTGATCATGAATCAATGAAAAGGTTATACATTTGAACCCAACCAAGACTAATGAAGTTAAGAAAAAATAAGCCTAAAGACACTACAAAGCTTTCAACAACTTCTAGTTTGGCTAGTTACTACCGACAATTCATTGAGAACTTCTCAAAGATAGCCCAACTTTTAACAACCTTAACCCATAAAGACAAGAAATTTGATATGGGAAAGAAACAAAAGGAAGCATTTATGTTATTGAAGTAGAATTTGTGTCACATACTGCAAGACCGATTGTCGTTCAAACAAACAGTTTCATATTTGGAGATTATCAACTAAACACACTTACTAGATTAAATAGGGAACCAGGTAGTGAAACAATGAATAACAAGAAGAATAGAAAGATTGATTTTCGAGGTTGATGTATATTGCTCTCAAGTGTTTACAAGTGTTACAAGGCTTCTTCCTAAGACTAATACATAAGATACTTTATACTACAACCTACAGTCGGCCATACTTTAGGCCAGCTGGAGACTAATCTAGACAATAAGATCAATGTAGAGTCAAAAGGCAGATTGTCTTTTGACTTATGATTATAATAGGCCATAGCTCACATCCTATTGTAATCAATAAGGATAAAAGTATTAAAGTATGAAGTTACAAAAAAGATACCATATTGTACAGTCAACAAAAGTAAAAAGATAATCACCAACTTATATAAGTTGGTGAGTCTTCAGAGCTGATAGCGAAAAGATCTTCTGCTGTTGTCAAAAGTATGTTAGTCTTCTTATTTATCAGAAAAGTTCAGTCTTCAAGCTTCGGAAGACTTTGTCTTTAAGCTTCAGAAGACTTCACTTTGGCTTTGACGGATTTCTGTCTTTAACTTCAGAAGATTTGACATTTAGTTATTTTTCTTTATACATAGCAAATCTTTCGAAGTATTTCCTTCCTTGTACTTAATTGCATGCTGAGAGATCTTTGGTTAACATCAGCCTTTAAGATAATCATCTTGATCTTACAAACTCCCCCTAGGTTGATGCTACCAAAACTTGAAGATTACTATAAATGTGGATCTTCTACTTGTTCAAACCATCAGAATCAAAACCTTTCCTCTCTTTATTTGCTGGTTGGGATTCTTCAGGATTTCTAGTATCTCTTCATGTCCAAGAGATCATGCTAAGGTAGGTTAATTATGTTTTGCAAGAAGATATTTATTGACCTCCTTGATCTCTTGTGACATACCATTTGTATGGGTTTAAGAATACACCCAAGACATGATGGGTCTATCAGCAGCTAGATGCTTTACAAATAAGGGAGGTGGGTTGAGCAACTTCTTTTGGTTGACGCTCAGGATGTTTAGACTCATCCTAAGGTATAGAGATAGATGCCTTAGACTTCTTCTTCTTTCTTGACTTCAAGTCTTTTCTGATGGCCATCCTTTACCTCTTTCTATATTTTAACTGAAAAGGTTGGTCTTGATCACCTTTTCTTTCTTTTTCCTTCTCAGTTTGGTTCTCCTCATTACTTTAAAGATGTCGGGCTTCATTTGTCCCAGCTTTAGAATATTCCATGTTCCCCTTAACTGAGAGCCCAATTCATAATTAAGAATGTGCTGGACATATCTAGAGAACATATAATATTCAAAGGAATTCAAGTTGGCAAGTAAATTTGTGTAAACAAATTAAGATTACATGAACTTGATCCTTTGGAGCATTCCATGGACTGTGTATGATAGGTCTTCTGGAACTTGGTCCCATCATCCATACTTGTTAGATAATGAGTGGATAACCACATATAGGAGGTATTTCCATTGTGAAGATACCTTTCCCTTCCTGAAGGTTCTGACTATGTAGTCACCTTCATGGCTCATTTAATGGAAAGATCAATTGACTTCCTCCTTGGTGAAGGACAACTCACCATCTTCATCATCCACCTGCATATGTTGTTTTATAGAGACTGGAGTGATGAAAATTGCTTTTGGAAGAAAACTATCCTTCAAAACATATCAGTAATTAGAAGCAGATTTAAGCTTCGTAAAATATATTATAATTTCTTCTGAAGTTAAATCCCTTAATAAGTAGTTTTTAGCTTTGAAGACATAATTTTCTTCCAAAGTCAAATCAATTTCTTCCGAGAGAAAATCTGTCCATACTTTTTAGAATTCTAAGTAATATTTACTTAAGAAAAATTTATTCTGAGATTAACAACGCTTATATGAGTGATAAATTCTACAACAATAAAGACTCACACCTTTTGAAAAACAATTTTAAAATTAATTTAAGAAAATCTACTCAAATTAATCATCCTAATAGATGATACAAGATATTAAATCTCGTTTAATCAAATGCTTTGGTGAACAGATTGGCATATTGTTCATTTATGTTATTTTTGACTAGTTTAATCAATCCTTTTTTAAAATTATCTCTGATCAAATGATACCTGATATTAATGTGCTTTGTCTTTGAGTGCTGCACTGGATTCTCTATGATTGAGATAACACTATTTGTTGTCTATGTGGATAGGAGGTCTTTATGAAATTGAATTCATAATCTAGCATTTGATTCCGAATGCAAAGAACATGAGCATAGCAGCTTGCAGCAGTAATGTTTCAGCTTCAACAGTTGATACATATACACAAGATTACTTCTTGCATTGCCATGAGACTATCCTTCCACCAAGGAACTGGCATCCCCTAGATGTAGACTTGTAAGTCATATTGCAGCCACCATAGTTACTATCTGTATATACATACAGATTGAAGTCAGAATTCTTTGGATACCAAAGTCCTAGTTTGGGAGCTCCTTGAAGTATCTAAGAATCCTCTTGACAACAACTAGGTGTGACATTTTAGGGTTAGCTTGATATCTTGCACATATGCATGTAGCAAACATGATATCAGGCCTGCTGGCTGTTAGGTACATAAGAGACCCAATCATAGCCCTGTATAGAGGTTCATCAACACACTCTTCCTTAAGATCAGGTCCTAAGGAGTGGGTTCTGGTTATGTAGTATATCTTTTACATACTTTGACTGGTTTATAAAGATGTCACTGTGAACTTGTTTCACTTGAATTCTTATAAAGAAATTGAGTTCCCCTATGGCACTCATTTTAAATCTATTTTTTATCAACTTTTCAAATTCTTTGCAGAGCTTTTTATTGGTTGACCCAAAGATAATGTCATCAACATAAACTTTAAGCGGCATCATGTCATTCCATGTTATTTTGATGAAGAGTGTGCCGCCAATAGTACCTATTTTGTAACCATGTTGAACTAGGTACTATGACAGTGTAAGGCCCCGTTCCCGGAGACCTCACAGTTGGTCATTCATAGCACTAAACATACATAATAATATACATTTCATAAAACATTGTAGCGGAATTCATTAACAAAAGCCATTCATTTAATTAATAATTATTGTTATTATGCAATACAACATTGTTAAGTTACAAAAGAAATCATTCGTTAATTGCATTACAAAACAACAATAATATCTTGCGTGAATGGATGCCATTCTTGCCCTGCCGAGTAACCTCCCCGAATGCCATCCTCAGCAACCATTACCTGCCAACTGAAAATGCATAAAAGTCAACGTTGGTGAGTGAGTTCTAGTTTTAATATGCTAAAATACTTTATACAGTTCTTATATGAAAATACTTTTTTCATTAAAATACTTTCTTTACTTTCATACGTGATCATTCATCGTACATACAACAAGGCATAACTATATTCATCATTCATTATCGCACGTATTCGTTCGTTTCATACTTTATCATTTTGTTTGTTTTGTACTTTATCTTTATCTTTCACTGATTCTAGATCCTGTCAAGCTTTTCCCCCATCGTGGCCCAAAGCCACCATTCCGGGCACAAAGCCTCATTGCTTCCTATCACAAAGCCTCATTACTTCCTGGCACAAAGTCACATCATATCTTGGCACAAAGCCATATCAAATCCGGGGTCGAGTGACAAGGATCCCATTTCGTACTATGGATCAGTCACCAAGGCTGATCCCCCTGTGTGTGAACCCTCATGGGTTCGCCAAAATCGCACGCTATAATACACACAGTTGAGCTAACAACTCTCAATGAGTTGTGATCCTCCTTTCATTCTGCTTGCAATCCTTTCTTTCATCCGTTCTTTATGTTCCTCTTCCATTATCATTAATATTATCTCTTTCTTTAATGATAATGCTTTACGTTTATAATCATAAACACACCACATAAAGTCATACATCAATATACATAAGGAACATAAGAACATAACATAACCATGCATAAAATAGGCACATATAAGTCCTAAGTCAAACTAGGGTCAAACCCTGAAAATCTGATTTCTCAAAAATTCAGAAAAATTTTCTAAGTGTTAGGCGTTTTAACACTATGCAGGCGCATGAGGCCTGTTCAGGCGTTTCATCACTATCTGGGCGCATGGCCCTATACTTAACCGTTTCTCACTTTTGGGCGCATGAACTGTTTAGGTGCATGAGCCTACACTTGGGCACCTGAGTAAAAAGTTGGGTGCATGAACACTATTGAGGCGCATCACCCCTATACTTAGGCATTTTAGCAAAAATTTAGGCACATGAACTACTGTTCAGGCGCATGAGCATGCACTTAGTATTTCTAAGGAATTTTCTAGGCGCATGGGCTACTGTTTGGGCGCATGAAGGTACTGTTTGGGCATATCAACATACACTTAGACTATCTAAGTCTATTTTTCAGGCACACTTACTTTGTTTGGGCGCATGACCTTACTTAAAAACTTTCTAAGGAAAAATATTAGGCGCATGGGCCCTGTTTGGGCGCATGACCATCTACTTACATGTTTCTATTATATTTTTTAGTCCCAAACATTATCTTAACATGTTCTAAGCTTCTTACTACCATTCTAAGCCTTAACATAGCATGCACAACCATAAAACACCAACATACAAGCATAAATACATACGGTTATACATACAACGTTTGTAAAAAAAAATTTCATACATTTTCAGCCCAAAAACTTCTAAAAAAATATAAAAACCGGGGTCTAGAAACTCACCTTTTTTGTTTCCAAGCTCAACTTCTTTGAACTTGAACTCTCCAAAAGTTTCTGACACCTATGCATGTCAAAAACATATAACCGAACACATGTACACACATAAGAACATGTATTTTTGGTTTATTAGTCGAAAACACCACTAAAACCTAGCCAATTATGCTAAAATTTGCTTACCTTTGCTAAATTCAGCTACTTTCTCTCTCTAAGTCGAAGATCTTCTGCGCTCTCTCTCTAAAAATGCCGAAGCAGTTGGTGTACAGAAGTTGTGGGCGGCCATGCACACTTTAAACAAAATATAATATTATTTTGTCCTTTATACACTTTAACCCCTCTACTTATGCTTCTTTTCTTTTCTTGCAAAATACCTTTCTTTTCCTTTTTCTTATTTCTTTTCTTTTCTTTTTAACTGACAACATTTCCGGGTGTTACAAGTCCCACCCCCTTAAAGAGGTTTCGTCCCCGAAACCCGTCACTTTTCGAATAACCGTGGGTAATGTTGTCTCATCTCTTCTTCAGTTTCCCACGTAGACTCCGAACCCTTTCGGTGTTTCCACTGCACACGCACCAGTGAAACCACTTTATACCTCAATCTCTAATCTTTCCGGTCAATGATTGCCACTTGTTGCTCTACATAATTGAGCCGTTCATCCACTTCGATATCATCAAGTGATACAATCATATTTTCATCAGCTAAGCACTTTCTCAGATGAGATACATGGAATGTCGGATGAATTCCACTTAACTCATCAGGCAGTTCTAATCGATAGGCCACCTCTCTTACTCGTGCGATAATTTGGAAATGTCCTATACACCTCGGGCTTAGCTTGCCCTTCTTCCGGAACCGGATGATTCCCTTCCAAAGTCAGACCTTCAACATAACTCGGTCTCCCACCTTGAGTTCGATCGGTCTATGTCTCTTGTCGGCGTACGCATTTTGTCTATCTTTCGCCGCTTTCATGAAGCCTTTGATCTTTTCTAACTTTTCAGTTGTAGCCTCGATCACCTCAAGGCTTCCCAACTCTTTCTGTCCAACATCACCCCAACATACGGGTGTCCTACACCTTCTACCTTATAGCATCTCGTAAGGTGGAATACCAATGCTGGCATGATAACTGTTATTGTATGAGAATTCCGCTAACGGTAAGTGATCATCCCAACTTCCTCCAAAGTCGATCACGTATGCTCGGAGCATATCCTTGAGCATCTGGATCGTCCTTTTAGACTGACTATTTGTCTGAGGATGGTAAGCCGTGCTAATGTGTAGCCTCGTCCCTATCTCATCATGGAATCTTTTACAATACTTCGATGTGAATCGATCTGACACGATAGACACCGGCATACCATGAAGAGCTACAATCTCCTTGATAAACAGATCTGCTAACCTCTCGGATGAATACGTCTCGTGGATCGGTAGGAAGTGAGCACTCTTGATAAGACGATCAACTATCACCCATATGGTATCGTACCCCCTCGCTGTACGAGGTAACTTAATTATGAAGTCCATGGTGATGTGCTCTCGCTTTAATTTGGGTATATCCAACGTTTGGATCTTCCCATATGGCTTCTGATGCTCTGCCTTCACTTGCAAACAGTAAGGCACTTACTCACATACTCCACCATGTCATACTTCATACCCGGACACCAGTAGTCCTTCTTCCTATTTTGATACATCTTAGTGGCACCAGGATGAATAGAGTATCGAGTCTTTTGAGCCTCATCCATAATTCGTCCCCTTAACTCCCCATATCGGGGAATCCATATCCGCTCGAAGCGGGTTCTAACTCCGTGGGTATTTTCTCCCAGCTTTGGGACTAGACCTCTCATCCTTTCAGAGTTAAAGCGATCTTCTTTCAACCCCTCATCTTGAAATTCTTTCACCTATGTCATCATGTCCGAGGTCATTACTAACTGATACGCCTTCACCTGAATCGGCTTGGGTCTCTCCTTTCGGCTAAGGGCATCGACCACAACATTGGCTTTACCCGGATGATAATGGATCTCACAATCGTAATCCTTGATGAGCTCTAACCACCTCCTCTATCTCATGTTGAGATCCTTTTGCTAAAAGAAATAATTTAAGCTTTTGTGGTCGGTGAAGATGGTGCACTTTGTCCCGTATAAATAGTGCCTCCAAATCTTCAACGCAAAAACCACAGTTGCTCATTCCAAATCATGGGTAGGGTAGTTGACTTTATGGTTTTTCAACTGTCAGGATGCGTAGGCTATTACCCTTCCACGTTGCATCAATACGCAACCTATTCCTGAATAAGAAGCATCTGAATATACCACTAAGTCTTCACTCCCCTCGGGTAATGTCAAGACATGAGCTTGAGTCAATCTCGTCTTTAACTCCTTAAAAGCACACTCCTGTTCTCGACCCCACACAAACTTCACATCATTGCAAGTCAATTTAGTCAAAGATGAGGCTATCTTGGAAAAGTCCTGGATGAGTATCCTGTATTAACCCGCCAAACCCAAGAAACTGCGAATCTCGGATGGTGTCTTTGGGGACTTCCATTGCATCACTGCCTCAACCTTTGGCGGGTCCACCATGATTCCTCCAGCATTTACCACGTGACCCAAGAATTGAAGTTCGTGCAACCAAAAAAGCACACTTAGAGAATTTAGCATACAACTTCTCTCTTCTAAGTGTCTCCAGTACTTCCCGAATGTGGCCGGCATGCTCCTCCTCATTCTTTAAATAAATTAGGATATCACCGATGAATACTATTACTGATTCATCCAACATCGGCCGACACACTCGATTCATCAAATCCATAAAGGCACCTGGCGCGTTTGTCAAACTGAAAGACATAATTAGAAACTCTTAGTGTCCATAATGCGTACAAAAAGCCGTCTTAGGAATATCCTGCTCCTTCACCTTCAGCTGATGGTAGCCAGATTGAAGATCTATCCTCGAGAACCAACTGGAACCTTAAAGCTGATCAAACAAGTCATCAATCCTCGGTAAAGGGTACCGATTCTTCACTGCCAACTTGTTTAACTCATGGTAGTCAATGCACATCCGCATACTAACATCCTTCTTCTTAACAAACAAGACCGGAGCATCCCATGGAGAGATACTCGGTCGAATGAACCCTTTATCCATTAACTCCTATAGTTGATCCATGAGTTCCTTCATCTTAGTCGAAGCTAATCGATACGGTGCTATGGCAATGGGTTGACCATCGGGTATCAGATCATCTAAAACTCAATCTCGTGATCCGGTGGTACACCTGGTAAATCCTTGTGGTACACGTCCAGAAAGTCACGTACAACTGGTACATCCGACAACTGTGGTACCGACACATCCACATCTTTCACATAAGCTAGATAGGCACATGCACTTTTCTACCACCGCCATCGAGATCACCTTCGAAACGTGACGCGATCACCGTAGATAGTCATTGAACTTCCATCGGGCAACTAATCGAATCATCTTCTTGTGACACACGATGTTTGCTTCATAGGTTGCTAACCAATCCATCCCTAGTACTATATCAAATCCACCTAGGGGCATCACATGTAATTTAGCAGAAAACCTATGACCTTCTAATTCTATGGCACAGTCCTCTATTATATCAGTAATTCTAGTAGACTTACCAATAGCAATTTCTGCATCGAATGACTCATTAATACTTCTACTAATAACATGAAACTTAGCACAGAAAGCAGTAGAAATGAAACTCCTACTAGCACTAGAATCAAATAACACAGAGGCACAAATTTGATTTACTAGAAACATACCTGACACGACGTCAGGGTCCTCTCTAGCCTCCTACCGCGTCATCGTGAAGGCTCTACCATTTGCCCTCTGTCCTCCTTCTTTTGGCTTCTTCTTCATCCCTGAACTCTTGGCACTTGGCTTCTTACAGTCCTTGCTCACGTGACCTTCCTCTCCGTAGTTATAACACCACATAACTCCACACGTCTTCGCTATATGACCAGGCTTCGCACACTTAAAGCACACATTCATCCCCTACTTGCATTCACTAACGTGCTCTCTTCCACATTTACCACACTTCTTTATCCCCGAGCTTGATGACCCCACTCTACAGTCATCCATTTTCATCCTCTTGTTGTTTGGAGTGAAACCGCCATATCCAAACCCTTTCCCACTCCAGTTTTTGTCACGACCACCTGTTTTCTTCACCTCAACCACTGCCACCTCTCTCTCATCGTATAATCTCCCAGCCAGATCCACTGCCGACCTAAAAGTGCTTGGTCAAGCAGCAATCAAATGTATGCGAATATCAGTTGGCAATCCCTGCACATACTTCTTGATCTTCTTCGACACCGGCGTCACCTGATCCGGTACCAGCCTCGCCATCTCATTAAACTTGATGGTGTATTGCTGGTGTGTCATGGTTCCCGTCTCCAGCTGCAGGAACTCCCTCTCAATCTTGTCTAATTCTTTGTGAGGATAGAACTCCTCGATCACCAGCTTCCTTAGTTCTCCCCATCTTATCCTCCTGATGTCCATGCTACCCTCGGCTGGGACAATATTGTCCCACCAACACAGAGCCAAGTCAATAAAAGAGTGAGTGGAAAACTTCACCTTCTGATCCTCCCTACACTCACTAATCTCCAACACTGCCTCCATCTCTCTCACCCAGCGTTGAGCAGAAGCAGCATTGCCATTTCCATCAAACGTTGGGGATCACCTCCTTTTCAGGGAGAGCTAATGCTTGTTGGGTTTCTAAACAGATTTATCCATAAGATGTGAATGATGCTTTTCTTTTACTTTCCCTAAGATGAAGCTATAGTTACAACCTCGTGTAGTTTGCTGTACAGCTTCTTCCTCTTCCTCCTCACTTGAGACAACCGTCTCAGTCTCCGGTTGTTCCGCTCCTCTCCCAGTATTCCTCCTCTTTTCCCTCCTTCCGTCCTCCCTTACAGCTTTAATCACTTCAGTCACTACAGATGGTAGAATCGTCTACATGACTTGATGTACCTCCTCTACTACTGCCTCTTTTACTGAGGCCCTCAAGTTCACGCTCTCATCTACGCCCTCATGCTGATGAACTTCAAGATCTGCAGGGGTCGTCTCAGCATCTCTAGCCTTGTTCGTTGTGACACGCGGCTCAGTACCACGTCCACCACGTGCTCCACCTCTAGAAGCCTTAGAAGATCTACCTCTAGCCATCCGATAAATACTATAAGATTCAAACACTAACACGGTCATTCAAGGTAATAGCTCAGTTTATGTTGAGTATAGTAAGTCCCTAATTACAGTGGCCAGTTGTGATTAGCCACTTACTTTACTCTTCACACCCCAA
>BJCO01378093.1:0-13113 GCA_018326465.1 Flaveria floridana | reverse complement strand
TAATAATAATAATAATAATAATAATAATAATAATAATAATAATAATAATAATAATAATAATAATAATAATAATAATAATATAATACCAGGTAATATAATACCTCTTGTAAACCCGCGTCTTTGTCCCAACACATTTCTAAGGCATTGAATCTCATCTACGGGCTCTCCACGTTCCTCGGCCACGATTCTAATTCAGTTATGTTCTTCTTGTATTTGGTCCTTCAATAAACAAGAAAACATAATATTAATATTTGAAGTGCATTCAGACCCATTTTAACCCATATAAACAAAAAGATTGATAAAAAAGCCATTATAGTTTGTTCAAGTCAAATAGACTTGATATATCCAGTTTTTTGTCCGGATGGGTCAAAACAAGCCGAACCCACTTAATATACATAACACATATAACTTAATGTCTATTAAAGTTTTCTCAAGTTATTTTGACCCATTTAAAATAAATGTTGGGTATTTCAAGTGTGTTAAGTGTGTTCGGGCCCATTTTGACCCATATAAACCAAAAGATTAATATAAGTGACCATTATAGTTTGTTCAAGTCAAATAGACTTGATTGATATATCCAGTTTTTAGTCCAAATGGTTCAAAACAAGCCGAACCCACTTAAATATACCTAACACATATACCATTATAGTTTGTTCAAGTCAATAGACTTGATATGTCTAGTTTTTAGTCCAAATGTGTTAAAACAAGCCGAACCCACTTAACACATGTAACTTAATGTCTATTAAAGTTCTCCCGTGTAATATTTTGACTCATTTAAAGTAAAAGTTGGGTATTTCAAGCGTATTAAGTGTATTTGGGCCCATTTTGAGCCATATAAACCAAAAGATTATAAAAAAAGACCATTATAGATTGTTCAAGTCAAAGAGACTTGATATATCCAGTTTTTGGTCCAAATGGGTCAAAACAAGCCGAACCCACTTTAATATACATAACACATATAGCTTAATGTCTATTAAAGATTTCCCAGGTTAATTTGACCCATTAAAGTAAAAGTTGGGTGTTTCAAGTGTATTAAGTGTGATCGGGCCCACTTAAATATACATAACACATATAATAGTTTTTAGCTTACTCAATCCTCTCCAGTATCTGGGTTGTTCCAATCACCTTTTGTAGTATGTGTTTTCGCCCAGTAGTCAATGTAGCATGTTTCCTCGCCCTTGCAAACATCAAAAATATTATTATAAAATATCTGAAATAACTGTTAGTTATGATCTTTGGATATTTAAGATGTTTTCTTACCTGCTGATTCCGGCCTTACGCATAAGAGCGACTCCAATGTAGACTTGGATATTTAAGCTTTGATCTATTTTCTTATTGGCGGCTGAGGGCTTCATGTACTATCATTACAAAAATGATCAGTCACTTTATCTCAGTCTTCCTTCTCCATGGATTTTAGGGGGTTTTGCCTTGCCACTTGTTCATTTTGATAGCCCCCCATGTCGTCAAAATGTTTCCTCATTATATTTTTTCGGCCATTAAATCGACTTTTACAATCAGTCGTGATCCCCTGTACAATCCACAGCCAGTCGGGGCTATGTTTTTGACACTCAAGATCAAAATGCTCCTACGAAATAAAGTAATAAGAAACCAATGAAGTTAAAATGCAAATAAAGCTTATTTAAGCAAATAAAGCATTAGCTAATATACCCGCCTCTAGAAAATGGAATAAATCTGCCTTAAACTGGTCGGGAACTTTATCCCAACTCGTATAATGAAATCCACCAGCTCCAACATGACTCCCAATCGCCCTCACTCAACTGCTGCAGTTCTCTCCTATAACTTTATATTGCTTCCCTGACTTATCAAAGCTAATAGGAAGCCCAGCTTGTAGTTCTCCTTTTTTATGAACAACTTTAAGTTTCTATTTTGTCCATGTGTTTTTCTAATTTGCGCTACATTGAAACATACAATTGAGAAGTTAGAAAACTCAACATACTAAAAAGAATATTAAACTTATAGCCAAGTTGGAAAAATAACCTACATGACTCGCATCCGGATGGTGGCCTATATGAATCAGGAGGGTGTTCAGTCGCACCAACCCCACCATGAGCACGTGCCACATCCGTCATCTATTATTCAAAAAGAATCAAATATTATGCAATTATAATCATATAACAATTTTAAATAAACAATGTAATAACATATTTCTAATACATGCAATCAATCAGATCCATCACTAGAAGAATAACTAGTTTCTAAAACATCCTCATTGGAGTCGTTGTCATCCATATCGTTATTTATTTCGCCTTCTTCATCTGAAGGGTACGCATCTTCATCCTCTTCATCGTCATTAATGAATAATTCACTTGAAGTCTTTGCTATTGAGAAGGAGCCTAAGTTGATAACAAAGTTATATGACGGAGCGTCCTGTAAGACATCCATCTCATCATATTGATTAGCTTGTGCCCTTGGTTCACCAAATTCAAAGCTATCATCAATAACCAAATTATAATTAGAGGATTAATTATTGTGCAATACATCTATGTCATTAGCAAACGTGATACTTGGATGATCCCAAAGTCTACGATGATGAACGTCTTCCACAACCCTCAGTGGTTTTCGAAGGATCTTCTAGATAGAACGCTAGTTGAGCTTGTGTGGCCAAAATGTAGGGCTGGTCATCCCAAGATGTATGGGTGACGTCGATAGCGATGATGTTGTTATTTTTTGTTATTGACCCCTTAAGCGAAGTATCGAACCATTTACATAAACTTGAACAATTCAAAAGTTATGTTGAAAAGACATACACGTATAAACATACATAAACTTGAACAATTCATAAGTCGGGATACAAAGTTGATACAATTCAAGTACAAAAATAACACCTAAAACACACATTCTCATTCGAGCTATCTAACAAAGTTAACACCATTCATATCATCTAACAAAGTTAACACCTAAAACACAATTCATCTAACAAAGTTAACACCTAAAACACAATTCATCTAACAAAGTTAACACCTAAAACATAATTCATCTTACAAAGTTAACACCTAAAACACAATTCATCTAACACAGTTAACACCTAAAACACAATTCATCTTACAAAGTTAACACCTAAAACACAATTCATCTAACGAAGTTAACACGTAAAAAAAATTCATCATACAAAGTTAACACCTAAAACACAATTCATCTAACAAAGGTAACACCTAAAACATAAATCATATTCTATATGCCCAGAAACAAAATTTAAACGAAAGCAACAAGTCATATGATCTCTTATTATCTCTTTACAACACCATTTGATCCCAAAAACAAAATGGATAAAAAGAATTTCAAGAAAAGATGAAAATGAACAATTGGGTAACTTACAGCACACCTTTTCTGTTTCGATTAGCTTTAAAATTAGCTTACTCAGCCACCTAGAATTGTTTACAAAACCAAAATCAACACCATTATTCAATTATGGCTTAAAACCATAAAAATTACCAATTAGAAGTGTTTAGAAATCGAACAATATAATTGTGGAGACCCAATTTCATACTCTTGGTGGCTGGCAGCGAGATACGTCGACGATGGCGGCAGATTGCGGTTGTGGTAGCGATCCTTTGTAGGCAGCGATGATGGTGGGAATCTGTGTGAACAAGCCGAGGTGGTAGCGAGTCGGGAAGGAGATTGCGGTAGCGGTGATAGCGGTGGTGTGGCGAGAACGACGGCGGTGGCGGGAGGTCACAGGTGTGGACCGAGAGACCAAGGAAAAATTCGTGGAAATTGGTTGTTTTGAAGAAGATGAGACATAATATTTATTTAGGTCTGAATAATTGGGACGACAAGTCCTCTCTATGGGGTGGCCAAAGTCGTCTCTGTAGATATTATCCCGCTAAAAGTTTTAGGCATCCTATAGAGACGACATGTCTTCTCTATAGGGTGCACCGTCGTCTCTATTGCTATATTTGTTATTATTATTATTATTATTATTATTATTATTATTATTATTATTATTATTATTATTATTATTGTTATTGTTATTATTATTATTATTATTATCATTATTATTACTACTACTACTACTACTATTATTATTACTACTACTAGTACTATTATTACTATTACTATTACTATTACTATTACTATTATTATTATTATTATTATTATTATTATTATTATAATTATTATTATTATTATTATTATTATTATTATATTTATTATTATTACTATTATTATTACTATATAACTAAATCCACGAAATCCACGTGCGGGGTTTTTTTCCGCGAGGCACATGACATACCAGGATCTCAGGTATTAATTACCAAGAACGACTCTATATGGACTAATATTCAAAACCCAAGTTTAACATTAAAAATATTGCGGAAGCGTTAAAGAAACTAGCAAACCCAAACAAAGAAACATGAGTTCAAACGTGCGCAATCATACGCGCCCCAAATATTATGCAAAACCAAAGTGTAAATATTTAAACAACATAATCCAATATAGTTTCATGAGATGCTGACAACCCAAAGATGCTGACTCGTGAGTGCTCCTAGGCAATTTGCAAACTTTACCTGAGAATAGCATACTAAACAAGTCAACACAACGGTTGGTGAGTTCAAGAGTTTACGTTAAACCAAAATCAATAATAGTTGCAAAACATGAGAAGTATATTGTAATAGATAGCTAGTCTATAAACAAAAAGTAATAATCATAGTGATTTCACGATTGAAGTCGACTGTGTTACGTTTGTTGCCTCTTGTCACAACTTACCAGGTTGTGACAATATTCATTAGGACAATATTGCACCCGTCTGACCTCGAGTCACACAGGTGGGGCTCGTCAGATGCAGTAGTACTACCCAAGATTTCCCGCTAATTCATTATTAACAATTCGAAAGTGTGAGGACTTTCTATGGTAATCAACACTATATTATACTATACACGTCTCATTTAAACAAAGCGTTTGTAAAAAGCAGTATGCTCCCCCAAAAGAGAGTATGTAAAAAGGAGTGGGGCATGAACTCACCTGATGCACGTAAGAAATACCTAAAGCTTAACTTGACAAGAAAGAGTGGAAAGACAACCTTCAGAGGTTACCTATAACAAGCGAGTACATAAGTACGTGTATACAACATCATAACGAAACCCTAGGTGCTCTACAAACCAAAGAACTCAGGATTTTAGAAAGACACGACCCATTTAACCCAGTTGACCCGTTTGACCCGTTGGTGACATTATAGGTGAAACTTCATTCAAACAAGTATAACAGTACAGCATTCATGGTTAACATACAAGCTGATTACATATGACACTTCATTACCCACAAATACTACCTAGATCATCATACAACTAGATATCATACAAGTCATGCGAATATCAAACAATTATCATGCTCAATATAACTATAACATAACTAATGCATCATACAAGGCTCAAATCATGCACAACATGACCATATAACCCATAACTATGAATTCCCACAAACAGGCCAAAATAAGTAACTAATCAACTAAACATTCATATAACCTTAACAGCATATTCAACCACATTAGAAATCATCCATGAACATACTAGCATGATCCTAATATCCCAAACATGCTCAAACCATCATATTTAAGAATTTGCACAAATAAAGTTTCCTTTTTGGGAAACACATCCCAAATCCATCAAACACATAATACATTCGTGAATTCATAAATTACATACCAATTCAAGTCCATGATAACATCTAGACATGGTCAACAACATCTAACCCTCATGATTCATCAACCTTCATGACCAAAAGTTTCCACTTTTGGCAAGGTATGAACTAGCCTACATCATGCATAGATTTCATGCACCAAAATCATTATCAAACACCCATGAATCATTATCAAGCACATTACATCACTAATTCGTTACAATTCATCAACATTCAACATCAAAAGTTTCTACTTTTGGCAAACTATAAACTACATCATTCATTCAAAAGTTTCTTGCATTCATATCAACAATCTAGCACCTAATCATCATCATAAACACATCAACAACACCAATTCATGATCAAATCACCATTTCATGCAAAATAAAGTTACTATTCTTAATAACCTATGAACAAAGCATCAAAAACGTAACTTTCTTGCATAATAGACGTAAACTAGCATCAAACTAACCAAATAAAATTACAACATCATCAAACAATCAAGAATCAACATCCAATTCATCAATTCCGAACTAGGGTTTCGGCCAACCTAAAATACCATGAAAAACTTGTAAAAATCTAACATTTAAACGTGTATTGGCTTGGAATTGAAGATTCTAACGTGTTCTATAACTTGAAATCGATCAAAGCCGTGGGTAATGGCTTGTTCTTGGGTCAAATTCGCAAGAGGAGAGGGAGAGGAGTGAGACCGCGGCCGTAAGGGTGGGGGGAGGGGTGATTAGGGTTTTGTTATAATTAAATTTTGATAATTACCCCTTTAATCCTTGTGTTTTGTATTTTATAAAAATTAATCTTTAGACTCTTTTTAAAAGTGTTTTTAATAAATTAATTAACATATAAACTAATAATAACAATTATATGTTTTATCTTTATTAAACATAAGATGTACGGATTAATTACACGTGTTTTCACGTTATGCGATAAAATTCACAGTTAATATTTAAATCGCGTAAACACATAAGCATAACACAATAATTATATTATTGATTAGATTATTATTAGTTTTTCATTGTTAATTATTTTAAGTCACCAATGTTCAACACAACTAGTGTGTGCTCACAACACGTGTATGCAAGACTTAAGGGAACTAACGGAATTTGGTAACGGAAAATTACTGGATGTCACATTATCCCCATGTTGAAAGTATTTTTGTCCTGAAAATTGCGTTGCATGGTGAGTGTTCCATCACTGGTCTACTGCATTGGCACAAAGAAATCAAAATCGAGTAAGTTTTTGGATGAGTTGTCACATCATCCCCATGTTGAAAGAAATTTCGTCCCAAAATTTTAATCAATACCTTCATCGGCTGGCATCATCTTTTCGAATAGTTGTGGATACTTAAGCTTCATTTGATCTTCACATTCCCACGTGAATTCTTGTCCACGTCGCGATTTCCAACGAACTTTGACTATGGGTATCTTGCTTTGCTTAAGTGTTTTCACCTCACGATCCATCACCTCCACTGGTTCCTGAAGCGTAGTTGTTCATCCGCTTGAACTTCTTCCAACGGCATGACCATTGTCTCATCCGTTAAGCATTTCTTCAGATTTGACACATGGAATACATCATGAATTCCACTTAACGAATCAGGTAGGGATAATCGATAGGCCACTAGACCTATTCTTTCCAATATCTCAAATGGTCCAACGTATCTCGGATTTAGCTTTCCTCGCTTACCAAACCGAACTATGCCTTTCCATGGTGAGACCTTTAATAAAACTTTGTCACCAATCTGAAACTCTAAGGGTTTTCGTCATTTGTCAGCATAACTCTTCTGTCTGTCTCGTGCTACAGCCATACGGTTCCTTATTTGCACAATCTTCTCAGTTGTCTCATGTATTAGCTCGGGACCCGTTAGCTGACTATCACCAATTTCAGCCAAGCAAACTGGTGATCTACATTTTCTTACATACAAAGCTTCGAAAGGTGTCGCCCTTATGCTAGTGTGATAATTGTTGTTATAAGAAAATTCCACCTACCCCCGAAGTCAATTACACAAGCACGTAGCATCTCCTCCAACGTCTGTATAGTATGCTCACTTTGACCATCAGTCTGTGGATGATAAGCAGTACTCATATCTAACCGCGTACCCAAAGATTTGTGCAGTGATTGCCATATGTGCGATGTGAAACGAGCGTCGCGGTCAGAAATAATTGAGACCGGTACACCATGTCTTGAAACTATTTCCTTCAGATAGAGTCAGGTTAGCTTTTCCATCTTGTCTGTTTCCTTAATTGCTAGGAAATGAGCAGACTTTGTCAATCGATCCACGCTAACCCATATTGTGTCACAACCAGTAGAAGTTCGAGATAACTTAGTAATAAAATCCATGGATATCGGATCCCACTTCCACATAGGAATCTCAGGTTGTTGTAATAGACCAGACGGTTTATAGTGCTCCACTTTCACCTTCGAGCAGGTCAGACACTTGCTCACATAAGTAGCTACATCCGCCTTCATTATAGGCCACCAGTAGTGCGCCTTCAAATCATGATACATCTTGTCAAATCCAGGATGTATAGAGTACTTAGACTTGTGTGCCTCACTAATAACCAAGTCTCTCAGGTTTCTATAGACAGCTACCCAAAGGGATGAAGTAACGAATTCCATCATCTTTCACCTCTAATTATTTATCCATTCCCCGTAACAATTCAGACCCAATGTTTTCCACTGTCAAAGCTTGTACCTGAGCCTCTCGGATTTGCTCTGGTAACTATGCGCTGATAGTAAGTTGTAAAGCTCACACACGTCAAGGCTTAGCAGTCTCTTTCCTACTTAGCGCGTCAGCAACTACATTTGCTTTCCCCAGATGAAACCTGATAGCACAGTCATAGTCATTCAACAACTCTACCCAGCGCCTTTGCCTCATGTTCAGTTCCTTTTGTTCAAAGATGTGTTGAAGACTCTTATGGTCGGTGTAGATAGTGCATTTGTTACCGTACATGTAATGTCTCCAGATCTTCAAGGCAAAAACCACTTCACCCAATTCCAAGTCATGGGTGGTATAGTTCTTCTCGTGAACCTTTAATTGTCTTGAGGCATAGGCTATCACCTTATCTCGCTGCATCAAGACACAACCCAGTCCCTGAATGGATGCGTCATAATACACCACGAAATCATCTGTCCCTTCCGGTAATGCCAGTATCGGTGCGCTACAGAGTTTCTGTTTCAGCAAATGGAAGGCTGATTCTTGACTTTCACTCTATTTGTATGACGTTCCCTTGTGAGTAAAAGTTGTAAGAGGTTGTGCAATCTTAGAGAATCCTTCAATGAACTATCGATAATACCTTGCTACTCCAAGGAATTACCGTATCTCGCTCGATGTTTTGGGTACAGCCCAATTCTTTATTGCCTCGATCTTGGCAGGATTAACATGTATCCCCTTCTCATTAACAATGTGACCCAAGAATTGCACCTCACGTATCCAGAAATCACACTTAGAAAGCTTCGCGTATAGTTGTTCTTTTCAAAGCAGTTCCAAGATTAAACGTAAGTGCTCCTCATGCTCCTCCTCAGTATTCGAATAGATCAATATATCATCGATAAATACAATGACAAATTGATCCAGATAGGGTTTGCACACATGATTCATGAGATCCATAAATACTGCTGGTGCATTTGTCAACCCAAATGGCATGACTAAGAATTCGTATTGGCCATATCATGTACAAAAAGCATTCTTCGAGATGTCCCCCTGTCGAAATCTCAGCTGATGATACCCAGACTTCAGGTCAATCTTAAAATAATAGCTTGACCCTTGTAGTTGGTCAAACAAATCATCTATTCGAGGTAAGGGATATTTATTCTTGACTGTGACTTTGTTCAGTTCCCTGTAGTCAATGCACATCCAAAATGTGCCATCTTTCTTCTTAACAAACAGAACTGGTGATCCCTAGGGCGACAAACTCGGTTGGATAAACCCTTTATCCAATGGTTCTTGTAATTGATCAGATAATTCCTGCAATACATTCGGAGCTAACCGGTAAGGTGCTCTTGCTATTGGAGCGGCTCCTAGAGTCAAGCCAATTTGGAATTCCACTTGATGATGAGACGGTAATCCAGGAAGGTCTTCTAGAAACACCTTGGGAAACTTACAAACTACGGGAATATCCTCCACCTTCCTTTCTACCGGTTGCTTATCAGTGATGAGTGCCAATATGGCTAAACGACCTTTCCTCAATAACTTTTATGCCTTCATATATGAGATAATACCTATCACTGCACCACTCCTATCACCTCTGACCGTAAGGACTTCTTCACCAACAGGAATCTGTATGATTTTCTCATGGCATATGGCTTCCGCTTACTTATCAGAGAGCCAATCCATGCCTATCACTACGTCAAAACTTCCCAGCGTAACAGGCATAAGATCTATGGTGAATGTATGACCAGCGAGCTCTATCTTGCAATCTCTAAGAATATATGTTACGTGAATCTGTTTACCATCATCTAATTCTATGGTGTATTTAGATTCTAAGGCTGAGGGCATGTTATTTAAAAGACTACAGAACTTAAAGGACACGAAACTTCTATCAGCTCTAGTATCGAATAGTACAGTAGCAAAACGACCATTAACTGAAAATTTACCAGTTACAATGGTAGGATCGTTTAGAGCCTAACCTGACCCAATGACGAAGGCCCTTCCCTTGGCTCCATTATTGTTGTTGCCACTATTGCCGTTGTTGCCATTGCCGTTGTTGTTATTGTATTGTTGTTGTTGTTGCCATTGTTGTTGTTATTGCCATTTCTTCTCAGTTGAGGACAATTGCGCCTGTAGTGGCCTTCTTTTCCATATTCAAAACAGCCTTTGGGAGTTTCTTGAGGTTGTTGCGGCTTCTTCATTAGTTCACCACGGCAGTCCTTAGCTGCGTGACCAATTTTACCATAGCGCTGGCACTTGAAATTATCACACCTTCCCACGTGATGGTAGTTACACCATTTGCACTTGGGGTATTTTCTGCCATAACCACAGGGTCCTTGATTGTTGGGAGTCGCCTGGTTGAAACTTCGATTATTCTCGAACCTCCGTTGTTGTTGCTGGTATTGCTGTTGTTGTTGAGGCTAAGATTGACTGCTGGATGATGCACCCTTGTTTCCTGAACCATCCCATTTGCGTTTATTATCGGGCACGCTCACCACAGCGCCCCGTTTAGGTAAACGTCCCGGCTCCACCGCTTGGTCAGTTAGCCTATGGGCTAACCGGATGGCTTGTTGTATGGTAGCGGGGTTAGAAGCAGTCACCATACTTTAGATCTCGGGCACCAATCTGTTGGAATCATGTATGCCCAAGACATATATATATATCATTGATGTTGCTAGTATGTTATGATCCAAGACAGGTCATACCCAATAACAAGCTAGACAAACACCTACCAACACTTGTAAACTTAGAAAGAGGTTTTCTAAATAATTGCATTTGGGATGCAAATGAATTATATGGATAATTTATTTGAGAGAATAATATGATGTTATTTAATTGGTTAAATAACATATGTAATGTTGTGTAATAAAAGGACACCTATTGTAACATAGTAGGTTACATGGTGTAACTTTGTGTTATAGTTTTATTTTAAATTGTTTAAAATAAAACCCCACCTTTTCCCTCCCTTATGTGAACGGCCATAAATGGTCTTAAGAAGGGTTTTGGTTTTCTTAAATGCACATGCATAAAGCTTGAAGGTTATTGGTCCCTTTATGGTTAATACCAAGACCACTTACAAGCTTCTCTCTTACTAGTTACAACATCAATTTGAAAGACCATCTACTCTCTCTCTCTTCTCTCAAAAAAAACCATGACCCATAGCATGTTTCTATGTAGTTTTAGATGATTTTTTAGTGGTGTTTAAGTGTCAAAAATGCTAGCAACAAAAAGGGTTTGTTGGTGGCTTGTAAGGGTATGCAAGCTTGAGGTCTTCTCCTTTGAAGACTAGCATTCAAGATCATCATCTTCTTCTCATCTCTAGTTCTTGAAAGGTTGATTTCTATGAACTCTCTATGTTGTATTTTGATAGCATGCATGTCCATGTATCGATCCGAAAATTGGGTTTTAACTATAACACTTGTGTAAGCTTAAAATCTGGTTTTTAGTTACACAACTACAGCATGCAAAACGGATTTTGTATCATAGTTTTAACATGTTTAAAACTTTTATTCCGCTGTGTTTCAACATAAATCTTGGTTATGTTGCTTTGATAAACTTGTTTAATTCCCAATAATGGTATCTTGAGCCGCTTATATGGATGCATGCTTCATTAGAACTAAAATTTTCGGATTTAAAGTTTATTGAAACTTGAGGGCTGGAAATTTTAGTTATGGTTATCCCTTTGTTTTTCAAGATGTTTCCCTAACATGCATGATAGTCTTGAAAAATTATGTCATTTGTATGATTGGTTGTTTTGTTTGGACAAAACCCGCATTTTTGTTTTTTTTTTCATTCTTGGCCGAAATTGCAAAGGGAGAAAAGGGAACCATTTTGATCTTGAATGTTATGCATATTTGGATGTGTATGTTGATGCTCATAACCTAGCCATGACCATGTGTTTGGAGGTGTATTTGTGTTGTGATTATTTGATTATTCAATATGGTTGTAATATTTTTTTTTTGGGTATGTAATTTTATAATATCTTGTAATCTTTTATTTTGCATTTGGTATGTAACTTAATAGATTAGGTGTATTTTCTTTTAGAAAAATGTTTTAGGATGTATTTTTTGTAAAAGAAGATACACAAGAGATGTTTTTGACACAAGAGGTGTTTTTGGTTTTGGGCCATTATGGGCCCAATGGACCTAGTAGTCCATTATGGGATTTTAGCCCAATAACCAAAGCCCAATTTGGAGGCCCAAGGAAGCTAAGGAGCAGAAGTTGGAGCCCAAAAGGAAGCCTAAATAAAGTGAAGAAGTCCAACACAAAGGTGGACACTTGAAGCATATGGATGCAAGGTCAAGTGGGAGTTCACCGACACCGCGCATGTGTCATTTCGCCCCTTAGGAGAGACCATTTTGACACACTTGTTTCGGTCGACAAGTGTGGTCAAGATTAGTTGGCTATGGTTACGAACTTGTGGTTGTTTTATTTATGCTTGTTTGGTTGATTTATCTTTTGCTATAGATGGTCATGAATATGCATGTGGATGCTAACAATTAAAATCAACAACTTGCATAAAATTGGTTCCTTAGAAATCATTAGGTAATAAAATTGGTTTTATTAAAGGATTAAAGATTTCACAATAAAATGGGTTTTATTAAAAGGAACTTTGAAAATGGATTTCTCAAATGAAGTACCACACATTTGAGTGCATGCAAATGAAAGGTACACAAAAGTTTTTCAAACCAAGAATTTTGAAAACTATAAAACCCTTTTCAAAACAAGTTTAACACCATCCTCTTAAACAACACTCGATTCACTTGCAACTCGTTTATGGGATAAAGGTCACCTAACCATAAATGTAGATACTTGTG
>BJCO01378032.1:0-10913 GCA_018326465.1 Flaveria floridana | reverse complement strand
AAAAAACCAATGTGAACTACAATACCATACATGTTAATATACCAACCGGGAAACAATCACGTGAGACATATACACTTCCTATCTTGAGATTGAAGTGTGAACCTTTGCTTCCATTGTATGTGTTGTTATCGTCTAACAAATTCATCCCAAAAAACGATGAATAAAAATATTTACATGTTCATATATGAATCAGTCACTATCTATTAAAAAAATTAAACATCGAGCCAGATTTTGTACGGATCAATCACACCCAATTTGTGACCAAACCAGCTCGATCCACCAACCAATTTTGTCGCCTATAGTAAGGGAGTTAGAGACGAACCCTGTTGTATTCTACAAGCCAATTCTCTTCTTCACAAGAGAACATCCACTTTTCAACTATATCCAAATGTATTTTGTTGTAATAAATCCTTAGTCAAACCAAAAGAATAGCTAAACTTCAATACATCATATATTAATAGTATTCCCAATCCATCTGGTCCAAATCTTTCTTAAATTTATATGGGCAAACGTATAAAAGTAGCACAATTATATAAAAAGATCACAATACATAACATACAATGACGTGAAGATGTTTGATTAACTGGATCATGTCAAACAGATCAAAGACTACATGAATTTGCGAGCGATAAAAACTAAAGTAAGAAACCGAAGTTCAGCACAATCAAATGTATACTAATATGAAATTATTGTACAATTATCAAGGAGTCAATATTAATGAACAGGTAGTAAGGTATCCATATTTTTCAACTCAAATAAAATTTTAATAACATATAATCTTCTATACGGAAAGAGCAATATTAGGGTGCATTGGTTTGGAATCATAGTTCCACGTGATCATAATTTGATATAGATAAAGCTTAATGTAATTAATCAACTTGACTAAGTTATTGGCAAAAATCATTATGATTTGAGATTACTGTAGCTAATAACCAACCACATCATATAGATAACATCAGAAACTTGAGAAAAACTTGATATTTCATAAATTTGAAAGCATACACCTGCAGATTTTACATGGTGATAAAAGCAAACAATTAAGTCATAAAAAGAACCAAAAAAATTTTACACACCTTAGTAAAGCTCCTCTAGCAACAATCTACGCATGAGAATGACTCAAGACATTGCCTATACTTAGTTCATTCCTCGTATGCAATTACCTTCAATTATACAATTCACACAATTACATCAAATCAACTTTAAAGGTGTTACATCAATTCCTCAAAATTTCACAATTCAAGTAAATCTATAAGAAAAATCAGTCAAACTACATTGTAATTGACAATGAATTCAACATAAAACATAAAACAAATTTGATTTCTTATCAGTTTTTAGTGTTTTATGCATAATTGCTAAAACTATAAAAAACCAACCTCATGCATTGCATGTCATGAAGATTTATGTGCAGATCTTCATCTTTTATGAACAATACATCTGTCTTTTCTGCAAGTGAAACCTATAGGCTATAACATTTAGTAAAATTAGAAAATCAAACATCATAAACAATTCATTTGGTGCTATAACTTGATCAGCTTGTAACATTCTTTTTAACACGGTGATAATATATATAGATCCGCAAGATCCATGCACTTACCTTCATATGCCAGTCCAATAGCAGTGAACTATTCAAAAAGCAATATGCTTAATATAAATGTCCAAAAGCATGCATTTTTATTAATATATAATATATTCAGTTCAAAGAGCCATATGCTTGATGAAAGGGTTCACCCATGGATTAAAAGAAACTATAAAGAACACAGAAAAAAGAGGTACCTGAGTAAGATCATGATGAACTTATTGATGACGAGCCAATGTATGAGAAAAGAAATCTGTTTCAATAGATGACACCTAAGCTTGCATTTATGAAATTAATTGATGTAGCAGCTGTTCTTTGTTAGATCCAAGATTAATGACATTGCCATCATCAACTTTTGTAGACACCATTTTACGATACATAAGCATTTAATCATCCAACTCTGCTTCAATGTTTCTTGCTTATAAAGATATCCACATTATATAAAGACAAAAAAAATTGTAATAAAAGTTAAGTCAATATGTAACAATCAACAAGGTTAATGTCATACCAAGGATCGTCTGAAAAATTATCAATGAAATAAAGCACCAAAACTTTTAAATATAATATAAAATATTAATCCTATATATCATGAACAACTTAACAGTTACATGTTAGAAGATGCATATAGTTTTGTCATTCTCTCCCAACTTAAAACAGAGCATAACAACCGGCTAGTATTGCAATCATGAATGTTCTTGCCCTGTTTGTTCTTACTAAAACAACAACACAACATACTTAAAATTGAAGCTAGAAAGAGCCCACACTTTTTCTCTTTAATTAGTATGTTTACCCAAGTAGGTATCTAAATTCAAGCATATGAATGAATCCAAAAAAAATTGATAAAAAGGCCCAAATGATGAACTTTAAAGAAACTAATCAAATGTAGAATATAATTATCCACTATCATGCAATTATAAATAGAATAAAACCGATACGTGTACCTAATAATCCATAGCATGAATCATGAGCAACATTGCGGAATAGAATGTGTGTGGCCGACATGACGATAGGCAATAAATACAGACAACAAACCTTAGGAATAATTTTAGTTAGAGAATTTTTATCAAATACCTTAGCTCGCAATCAAGCATTCAACAAAACCAAAAGGAAACGAAACCCTAGTTACCTGTAAAACCATAAAGTAGGAGCGAACTAACTGAAGAATCCATGTGCTTCCGTTATTCAAAAAGCACGGAACACATTTGAGAAAAGGAACACGAAGATATATATATACACACACATACTAAACACAGTATAGACACATAGGCCATGTTTGGCTTTCAATCTGAGAATGACTTTTTAACTTTTGGAGGGGTGAAACGACAAAAATGCCCCTCCAAATAAGTTAATAAGTTACAATTTCTAACTTATTGACTTATTTAGAGGGGTATTTTTATTTTTTACCTCCTAAATAAGTCAAAAGGAGATTCCAAATGGAATCCCAAACATGCCCATACACACAAAGCCGTCAGAATGTGAAATAACAAAGGTAGGAAACAAAATCAGACACTTACCTGAGTTTCTAAGATCCGACTGCAGTGGCATGGGTTTTTCAATTGGCGTTGGTGGCTATATGTACATGTGGGTGGGGATTGGAATCGGGTAGGGGGCTTGAATGGGGATTTCAATCGCCGTTCAGTTGCCGATTGAAAGCAGCGGAAAACGGAAGGGGCGCGTCTTACAAATAAGCATGAAATTCTAATTTTACCCACTTAAAATGCTTTATAGTAGTATATAAAGATTTTCACTCACCCCACATATTCGTAATTACCGTTTACAACCCCATGTCACTCCTCACTATTTAAAACTCACACATTTTTAACATGTAACTTTCTTAAAAGCAAAGCTTCTATGAAATATGAAGCTTCTGAATACAAAGATCTGTAAAAATAAAAATAAATAAATAACTGAAGTGTTTAAAATATTAGTTTTTTAAAGCAAGAGTTTTTGTAAATACGAAAGTTTAAAAAATATTGTTATTGTTTGATCCTAAAAATTATTTTCATAATTCCTATATTTTAATTCATATTCCTATATTTTCATAATTCTCATATTTTTATAATTCCTATATTTTAGTTAGTAACTATTAATCTAATATTTTAATTCAAAACGTGTAATACACGGGTTTTCAATCTAGTAAAATTATTAAAAAAATAACATGTCCATGGGATTTAGGTATTTTGTTTCTTAAGAATAGGCTTCTAATTAAGTAATTAATAAAGATGAGCCCTTATGATTGGGTTAAGTTTTTTTGTTTAGTTATAACTTATAACTATTTTGTTAATATATGATAAAGAAAACGTTAAAAAAATGTATGCCTCCTGAGCGTGGACGGAAGTCCATTTTACCCTCTTAAGGGCTGGCTATGCTTTTCATGCTTGTAGTTTACTATTCATTAGCGTTGTTTATTAATGGTAGTTGTACAATAAATTGCATTTTATGAAACGGGTGAGCTTATTCTATAAAATATATTTTTGCTATAAAATGTAAGAATACATAATGAGGCTAAAAAAATAATAAAAAAATTAATATCTCACAATTTAAATCAAATTTTAAAAAAGTAATTCGGATGCTCTGTTCCTCTCGTTGTTCTCTTTCAGAAAAAAAATAAAAAATAATAAAAAAATTTTCATTGTGTCTTTATATGACACAATAATGTCACTGTGTCTTTTATATTGACACAATGACGTCATTATGTCTTTCATAATGACACAATGAAGTCATTGTGTCTTTCATAAATAACACAATAAAAAAACGCTAATTTTTTATTTTATTTTTTGATTTTTCGTTTATTTTTTTTCTTAATGAGTACGACTAGGGGAACAAAAGCTCCGAATTACTTTTTTAAAATTCGATTTAAATTGTGAGATATAATTTTTTGTGTTTTTTTTTGAGTCATTGTGTTTTTTCACACTTTGTAACAAAAATACACTTAATAACACGATAAACCCCCAACCCTAACAGTCAAATGATTATTTTCTGACGGTCTAATTGTTTCAACATATAAAACCAAGTTGAAACTGGGTCGGGTTGATACCAGGTTCTGGTATGGAGGGTCCAAACCGATTCGAAACCCCCCAGGTTGCGTAAAGTTGAACCGAGGTTGAGTCCGGGTCAGATCACAGGGTCGGGTTGGGAACTGGTTTTTATGTGAAGTTGTGAACCACTACACCTAATTTATACATAGGCCTGAATGTATACAGCAGCAGACAGCAGTATAACTGAAACCCAACAAAGTTTTCGGCCCAATACGGCCCAAGGTCAAGAACACACCCTCATAAACCCTAACACCACACCCCTTCAACATTTCACCACCACCATCAACCTACACTCACCTCCAAACCCTAACCCTAGCCATGGGTCGCGTCATTAGAGCTCAACGTAAGGGAGCCGGCTCCGTCTTCAAGTCCCACACGCACCACCGCAAGGGTCCGGCGCGGTTCCGGAGCCTCGACTTCGGCGAGCGCAACGGCTACCTCAAAGGCGTCATCACCGACATCATCCACGACCCCGGCCGCGGCGCTCCGCTCGCTCGCGTTACTTTCCGGCACCCGTTCCGATACAAGCACCAGAAGGAGCTTTTCATTGCTGCTGAGGGGATGTACACTGGTCAGTTTGTGTTTTGTGGGAAGAAGGCGAATTTGATGGTGGGGAATGTGCTGCCGCTTAGATCTATCCCTGAAGGAGCTGTGGTGTGTAATGTGGAGCATCATGTTGGGGATCGTGGGTCGTTTGCGAGGGCGTCGGGGGATTATGCGATTGTTATTAGTCATAATCCGGATAATGGGACTACTAGGTATGAATTTGAATTTGATCGTTGAAACCTTAGTTTTGATTGTTTGCGTATGTTATATGCGTTTGTTTATATGTTGTGATGTATGTTTATTGTAATTGAATGCGATTAGTATCTTGATTCAATTTTTGTTAGGTTTATGGTCTTAATTTCTCTGTTAGGTTTATGTTTTTTAGTCCAATTTGATTGCTTTATTGTTTTTTAATTCTAGATGATGATATGGATTTGTCGAATAATGTGTAATTAGGATGCTAAGTGTATATTGTTAATGGGCTGAAGAGATGAACGTTGTCATTAGCATGCACGAATGTATTTATTTATGTTGAAGACTAACCTCTGTAACCTGAAATGTCATTTGTTGCTTGTTAACTAAAGAGTTGAAGGGCAGCTTGTTAACGGTTGACTAGTTTAATGAAGGTGCAAACATGTTGATGTTTTGATAGGTTGTAACAAATGCGCTAAATGGGGTTTTTGGGTTGAGGTTTGAAAACTCAAAAGATGCAGTTTTTAAACTTTTTAAAGAGTTGAACATGTCAAACTTGAACATGTAGTTTAATTAAGCGACTTAAAGAAGTAAATCTGAAGTATGATCATGTTATGCTCTGGGTTGGCTCATGAATTTGTACCTCAATTTTGATGTTATCCTATCTACAATCATGCTTTTGTACTTGATTTCATTTTTTGATCTTAAGGTACTCTACAGCTTTTATTAAGCTATATCCATTTTAATAAGTAAAGAAGTTGATATAAACTACTGTTTTTTATGTCAAGATTCTTGCTTTGTTAAAGGTTGCTCTGGACTTCTGAAATGTGTTGAATTTTGCTAATTTTTTTTTGAAGTTAACATTTTTTTAAAATGTTTCAAACTTACAGCGTTACTGATTATTCTCTTCTTTTGTAGAGTGAAGCTTCCATCTGGAGCAAAGAAAATTGTGCCGAGTGGATGTCGTGCCATGATTGGTCAGGTTGCAGGTGGCGGACGTACCGAGAAGCCAATGCTGAAAGCTGGTAATGCATATCACAAGTTCCGTGTGAAGAGAAACTGCTGGCCCAAGGTACGTGGTGTTGCTATGAACCCAGTTGAGCATCCTCATGGTGGTGGTAACCATCAACATATTGGTCATGCGAGTACTGTTCGCCGTGATGCACCACCCGGTCAAAAGGTTGGTCTCATTGCCGCCAGGAGGACTGGTCGTCTCAGAGGTCAAGCCGCCGCCACCGCAGCCAAGGCTGATAAGTGATGAACCAATACTATGGATGTTAATTTTAGGTTTTTTTGGCCATCGAGTCTGTTACTTTCATGTTTTGTTTTTTTTGGAACCTGCAATTGCTATATTTACAATCTTATTTTTCTTGTTGGAAAGTTTTGCAATAGTTAAACTGATTATTAGCCATGTTTGTTTATGAATGTGGGTTGGTTAGCACCTAGCAGTCAGTTTCTTTTAAGCGGAGAACACACACTCTCATGTCTTAACTCTATGTGAACTTTACTATTAAAATCACATCTATGCTGTTCAAGTTATGAACCGCTACCTAAAAGTGATGATTTTGACACTCATCATCTCTGATTACAAGAATTTACAACCCTTTAGTTGTTCGATAGTAGTCATAATTAAGGTCTAAATGTTACCAACTAAAATTATAAACGAGGAGTTTTATAACTTATATAAAGAGTTGAGCTTGTTTTGACTATGCTTCCAAGGAGCTTGTTTGTTTGGTGAAAATGTATTATGAATCAAATAGTTTTCATCATTCGATCTTTCAAATTTTTAGATAGTAGTGTGTTTTGCAACACAAGATGCATTTGAAGTTCTAGTTATCTTCACCTTATAGGTAACATTTTACTTGCATTATTTCATCCCATTGGTAATATCACACAAATCTCAGCTAATATTTAGGCTTTTTTCGGGTCAATTTACTTAAAGTTCAAAATGACATACCATACTCAAAGTTAAATAACCAACTATGTTGAGAGCTGAGATCGAGGAAATGAAATATAAGTGATCATTTGTGACAATTCTCAAAATTAAAATAGTCAAAGGGGATGGCGAAAGCTTGAACACGTCTACGTTAACACAAAGAGTCTTATTATATATTATATTACCAGCGGTGAGTGTAACCGCTGGTAAAACTTATCTCGACCGTTAGATTAAGCTGAAATCAAATCCCGACCATTTAAACTCGACGGTTACGGCAGTTGCAGAGTGGTTTTGAGCGGTTGTCTTGGGCAGTTTTCCTCCCCCACGTCTCCACAGGTTTCTTCCCTAATTTTCGATCACTTTCTCAACCACCTGCGCTCCTCCTTTTAAGTCCGACACAAGTTACAAATCGTCATTAGCGGGGATCCAATCTAGGGTTTTAGAAATCAAGATCTGCAAACCATCATCACAGAGATCATTTTCGTATCTTGAATCCATGCTCATCTTCTTCTCAATCATCATTCAGCCCCTGATTTTGGTTAGTAATATTCAAATCAAATCCATCTTTTTTCCTAATTTTGAAAAACATGTATACATATACGTACATGGGTTGAAATGCGTTGTAAGCGGGTCCATGATGGTGAGAGGAGGTGACCTCTTGGATTGTAAAGTATCAATGATGGTGGTGCAGAACTTGGCGTTTACAAGATGGTAATTATAATGTTCTTTAGATTGCCCCGGGACAGTTTGATCTGAAAGTTTTCGAGGTAAACATCATGCAAATCTTTCATTCATTCCGATTATTATGCAATTTAATTATGATTTTGCTTCTTTTTGATGATAGTCTGTAATGAGGAAGATAGGCTAACTTCTTGAGTATTGCAATTGGTTGAGATTATCATAGATAATTTTGTTTCACATTGTTGTGTCTTTACTGGAAAACAGTTGAATCTTCATTATTGCAATGGGTTTGTTTAATTGTAATGGCGTTTAGTTCGTTATTTTATTTCACTTATCCGCCATGAGTTTGTGGCCCAATTAATTTCACAAACTTTAGTGGCATTTGATGTTATGTTTACTTGACTATTTCTTCTAAATATCACTACTTCTGTTGTTATGCAGGTCAAGGTAGATGAATGTTTATGTATTAATCTTCTTTTGTGTAATTATGACCTTAGATTAATGATTGTAAATTCACTTAGTTAGTAGGCTGATCAATTGTTGTTTGCAGGAATAGGTGCACATATAGATGAAGGTAATGTTCTTGTCTAAACCTAACAACCTTCCTAAACTCTATCACAAAGTTGTAAGTTGAAAATGAAGATTATGGAAATAGGAGGCCTTAAAAGCCTTTACTTTTATGTTATAGATTATATATTAAGTTAAAAAATTCTATAGATCATAGAAGTTTCATGTATACATTATGCATTTCATTTTTAGTTTTTTTTGTTTATTTCTTGATAATCTGCAGATAACATGGTGGTGAAAAATTGGAATGTGTATTTGATAATGCGTTGCTGTAACATTTGCCTTATGTTAAATACTTTAATCTTATTATTAAAAAATTTTGCATTCTATCTTGAACCAAGATAGTGTTCTAATAAGCTCAAACTTCACATATTTTCAATTGCGATTTTCTTATCTTGGTTCCTTTAGTGGAACTCATCAATGCAATTGATCAATCTGAGAAACATGAAGATGTGTTTTGGTTCCTTTGAGTGATTATATCATACGATGTTTTGCTTACGGTATGTTTTGATCTAACAACATATTAAGATGTGTTTTTGGTTTTTAAGCTAGATTAAGGTGTGATTATGGTGTGTTTTGGTTTAATGACCCATCAAAGTGTGTTTTGGTTTTAAACTAAATTAAGGTGTATATACCATGTGTTTTGTTCTAATGGCCTATTAAATTATGTTTTTGGTTCTTTAACAAATTCAAGTGCTAACATGGTGTGTTTTCATTTAACCACCAAATAAGGTCTATTTTTGGAATATAAATCATATTAAAGGTTGATTATGGTGTGGTTTGGTCTAATGACCCGTCAAGTTGTATTTTTTGTTCTTATAGCATAGTAAAGTATGATACAGATGTGATATGATTATTTGACCGATCAGGTTGTATTTTTGGCAATTTGATTGAATTAGAAGTGAAAATAGTCTTAGGTCTTTATAAATTTCAAAAAAGAAATGTACTAGGCGTAAAGCTTTTGTTTATTATTTTGAGATGCAAAGAAAATTAAATGAATAAAAAAAAGTTGTGCAACAGTAGGATATAAGGTGTATCTACACCTTCAAATTAATATGATTTGAATAATTTAATTGTTGCAATAGAAAGGATATATCTATTGCATTTTGTGTAAAAGTCTTAATTATGTTTTTAAATTTTTGGACTTAAAAATTATCTGAAGTTTGTGAATATTTTCAAGCAAAGTTGATACATTTTATAAACGGGTTAGCTTGGGTTCAATTAGAAGATTTGTACCTAAGTATATTATCAAGGTATTAATTGATATGCATCTGTCTCTTATATTATAGTGTAAATTTGCTATAATAATAAATTTAATTTTAACAAGTCATATATGAACGTTTTTTTTACTTTATGACTCAGATGAAGAAGGTGATAGCTTTTGATTCTCGATCTGTTTGAGAAGAAAGTATACACATACGGTTTTATGAGAATCCATATCAGTTTTAAGGCGTTGGATCTCAAACTTAAAGATCTTCTTTTTTCATCTTATATTTATTGAAATTAAAGATAACACCTGAAATCCATGATTAATTGAAGATAACAAAGATATCCGGAGGGTTTTTTCAGGGCTTAGTTACTCCTTTTTATGATCTCATCTTCAATAAGATAAATGTTATACGAAACCCAAGAAATTCTTGGTACATTCATGAATTCACTTTCAACAAGTATTTATAAATCTCTATCAAACTATTTTTTTTAATGGTGTGGCTAACATACAGATTTAGCTGTGCATAAGACAAGTGCAAGATCTTTCAACTGTATGATGGAACAATACCAATGATGCCATAGTTTATGTTGATGGGCATGTAGTATTTGATTCATAATAATCTTCATCTCTCTTACTTTCCATGAATTATGTGAATATTCAATGTGTGTAATCTTTATTATGGTTTCTCATATATAAGAGACATAGGATGTTGGCAAGAATGTTGATTCAAACCCATTTGTGATAGAGAGATCTACGGTGTAATAGATTGTAGAACATGAAACTCATAAGCAACTTTTATTTGTCAAGTTTTGTTTCCTTTAGTTCTTGTAGGGTTCATATGTATATTACATGAAAAGAAGTATCTTGATACTATTGCTGGTTTGTGGTGCATTACTTTAAGTCAATCTCATAATTATATTGTCAACATCTTTCTAAAACTATCAACAAACTAATATAATGATTTGTTTTTATATTACTTTTAGGTGGGAATGAGCATTATCGCATTGCTGGTGCAACCAAGCAACTAAATACTTTACCTTTCTACCATTAATTTCGGAACTATACAACAAAACCTTCTATGGTACCGTAAAATCATTTATTGATGAATTTGTTAAATTAATTATTGATGAGACCCTTCTGTTACGATACTTATATATTTTTGCTTAC
>BJCO01378030.1:0-10181 GCA_018326465.1 Flaveria floridana | reverse complement strand
TGGTGGGTTCTCTGATCGCCGGAATGATAGATTTTCTAGAGGCTCTGGTGGTGGTCGTGGGGGCTATAAGAAATGGTAAAGAGCGTCATCTGAATGGTGGGTTTTTTATAGGCTGCCTATTCTCTGAAGCGCTTAAGCAGTTTTGGTATAATGAAAAACATTGCCATTGTGGCTCCTAATTATAGTGTCCCTATATTTGTTATGAGCAGTTTGATTAATTTTTGTTTGTTTTCATTATTTTTTGGGTTGTTTTTCTTTTTTATTTCCCTCATTTTTAGTTAAATGTAACGGAGATGTAAACAGTTGGTGACATTTTCTTAAAAACTGAACTTGAATTGGAACAAATATTTGTTAAAACTTCCAGGTTTATTTCCGTTTTATAAGGTTAGGTATTGCAGTGTACTCTCACAGAGAGGCTTGAGGGGCTGTTTGCTGTGGCTGGCTCGCCCTCAGAAAACCACTCCCCTCTTCCATTATAGTGGTGTGAGGGGTTCAGGAGTAAATAAATGAGGCTTTTACCGAGATATATATTAACTAGTGTATCTGAACATAAGTTGTTTAATCTATATATTTAAATATGTTAAATTAGTGGTAATCAAGATATAAAAATGTTAATTGGATTTGTAGGGCGTGATATATGGCTTAAACATGTTGTAAACTGGTTAGCCGGTTGTTTTATTAAATTAAGCAAAATGTAAATAAGAAAATGACTGTCTTATTAAACACGTCAACTTATATCCAACTCGTTTTATTAAGTGGGTTGTTTAAGGACGATCTAAAATCTGTTTTATCTTTATGTGATGTTGAAAATTATCACCCTTAGTTGTTGCTTCTACCTTTTTTCTAGTGTATTACTAAAGATGTTATTCTTAAAAAGAGAAATTTTATCTATAATACTCGTGTGAACATTATTTCACGGTTATATTTAAAAAAACCCAGTTATATGGATAAATAAATCTATTCATTTAACATTGGTAGTTTCTTTGGTTTCTCGTTGTTGAGTAAAATGATATAACTAGTGCTTGATTTAGATTTTGTTTTGTGTTAAAAATGACATAGTTTGTTTCGTGATTTGATGTACATAAATTTTAATACATTGAGGTGACGCACCGTCAAGTTGATAAACTTGTGTAAAGCAACGAAGCATTCAACGTTTGATATATATAACTATAATTAAAATTAAAATACAAGCTATCAATCCCTGAACGGAACTCCAAATTAATTTATTCACCACATTGCCCCTCCGTCACGCTATTACACTTCTATTTCTATCAATCTCTCAATCATTTTCTTCTCCAATTCTCTTGTTGATCACTAAAACACAGTATGATGTTTCTCTTATTATTATCTATAACAGTATTCATTCTCACTGGACTCATGGTTTCACCATCGTTCATGCTCGCGATTATCGGACTTTTTGCCTCACTTATGGTCCTACTATTAGCTCTAGTGTTCGTACCTTACTTTACAGAACTCATGTTCACCGATCACCGACCGCCGGTGGTCGGACCAATAACCCATCAACTCATACACTTCAATGAGCTTTACGATTACATGACATCACTTGCTAAAAAACATCACACTTTCCGTTTCATCACACCTTCACACAGTGAAGTCTATACTACTGATCCTCTTAATGTCGAGTACATACTCAAGACCAATTTTGCAAACTACAACAAGGTATTATTGTTAGATTATTTCTAGGGTTTATTGTTAATTGCTTTCAACGTTGATATCTTACAATTGCAATTCGGTGATAGGGAGAGTATAATAATGGTATAATGAGGGATCTTTTCGGGGATGGGATATTTGCGGTGGATGGGGATAAATGGCGTCATCAACGGAAGCTTGCGAGTTTTGAGTTCTCAACGAAGAACTTAAGGGATTTTAGCTCTGTTATTTTCAGGTCCAATGGGGCTAAATTGGTCAAACGGATTTCATCACTAGCAGATGCTGAGAAAATGATGAATTTGCAGGTGAGAAATTGACTTCAGGATGATGAGTTCGTGCAGTTCTGTTTTGAATTGATTTGATTTGATTGATTTCTGGGTTGTTTTGGTTTAGGATCTGTTGATGAAATCTACTTTGGATTCGATATTCAAGGTGGGATTTGGGTTTGATCTTGATACTCTTTCCGGTGTGGATGAGGCAAGTAATCGATTTATGAAAGCGTTTGATGAGTCGAATAGTTTAGTCTTTTGGCGATTTGTGGATCTTCTGTGGAAGGTAAAGAGATATTTTAACATTGGTTCAGAAGCTGATCTTAAGCAAAACATCAGAATCGTTGATGAATTTGTTTACGAATTGATACGAAACAAGAGAGAGCAGATGAAAGACACAAATCATCATGTGGGTAAACTCGTTCTTTTCCCAGTTAAAATTGAATTTTTTTGTTAGGAACGTAGGATTAATTAGTGATTTTTTCATCATGATAATAGAGGGATAAAGAAGATATACTATCAAGATTTTTGATGGAAAGTGAAAAAGATCCAGAGAATATGCACGATACGTATCTGCGTGACATATCCCTGAGTTTTGTGATTGCTGGAAAAGATACATCTGCAAACACTCTCACGTGGTTCTTTTACATGCTTTGCAAGCATCCACTGATTCAAGAAAAGATTGCAGAAGAAGTGAAAACAGCCACCGAAGCCTATGATGATACGTCTATGGATGAATTTGGGCTCAAACTAACTGAAGCTGCACTTGAGAAAATGCATTATCTTCATGCAGCGTTATCAGAGACTCTCAGGCTTTACCCTGCAGTTCCATTGGTAATTTCGACTATCAATTTGATGTTTCAAAATACTATTAATATCATTTAACACATTTCATTTTTTGTTAAATTTTATTTATATTTGAAAATAATTTATATCAGGATGGCAAGAGTGCTGTGGAAGACGATGTCCTTCCTGATGGGTTTAAGATCAAGAAAGGAGACGGTGTAGCTTATATTCCGTATCCAATGGGAAGGATGACTTACATTTGGGGAGAAGACGCAGAGGAGTTCAGACCCGAAAGATGGCTCAACAATGGTGTTTTTCAACTTGAAAGTCCTTTTAAGTTCACTGCTTTTCAGGTATGATGATGTCCACAATGATTTAAACAGGCTAGTTGATTTCAAACTCTTTCATATATGTATGTTTGTTTGTTTAGGGGGGCCCAAGGATATGCTTAGGGAAGGAGTTTGCTTATAGACAGATGAAGATATTGGCTGCTTTCCTTGTTTATTTCTTTAAGTTCAAACTGGTGGATGAGAGTAAAGAAGCTACATATCAAACCATGTTCACTCTACACATGGATAAAGGACTTCATTTGTACGCATTTCATCGCTTCTAGCATAAAAAATGTATGTCTACTGTAAAATCTGTCGCACCTTATAGGATATTATCAATTTACAGTGTTGTTTATAAAAGTTGATACATGCCTTTTTGTTCATAAAAGTTGATAAATGCGCGACTGTTCTATTCTATGTGGTAATCTTTACATTTTGTATGCGGGATCTAAAGTCTGAATGACTTGACAGAGCAATAATTAGTCTTTCAATCAGTGAACCTAGAAAACCAGTTTTTTTATGCTTTGATGTGCGAGGATTCAGTCACAGCACTGATGTCAAACCAAAGTTGTGCTTGACAAAATGCATTGTCTTCATACAACGTCAACCAAGATTCTCAGGCTCTTTCGCTGCAGTTCCCTTGTTTATCGTCACCTACCCAAAAGATTCAAACATTACGCTGGTGTATTTTTATATAGCACGATGGTTTATTGATTGTATTAGGATGGCTAGGCTGCGGAGAAAGATAACGTGCTTTCAGATGGTTCAAGGTTAAGAAAGGAAAGGTGTAGGTTATATGGTGTATCCTATGTGAAGGATGACGTGTATTTGGGGAGAAGATACAAAAATTGTTTCCTTTGAGAATGGAGTCATTCGATTCACCGGTTTGATCCGATTTTGGTTTGGTCAACAAAAGTCAAAAACTAATTTTTACTCAAATTGTTTCGGGTTTGGAACTGGTTCTTGAGGGGGTGTTGCTATTTGGACCCCATACAATGCCACAAACTACGAAGTTCTTAGAAAATTTACGGTGGTCATGCATTTTTGCACCATCTAGTCAATAATATTGTGTAAGCATTCAATATATATGCTAACCTTTTAAGAACTTCAAAGTTCAAAAAATTTATGTACGACATTGTCCCTGCGTCACGCTATTAGAGGGAAGTAATGGACACAATATGGACGGGACTCGGGAGATGGGAGGAGAGGCATCCCGGTACTGCATGGGTGCACCGCCCTATAAAAGCTAAAGTAAAAAAGTACAAGTCATTATTATGTAATTATCATATCACATCACATGTCATGTTATTAAGAGATCAACGAAGCTAATGATTTGTTAGATTAAGAGCGTTGTCGATAACAAAATTGAAAGTTCGTTGGAAATTATATTGGCCGATAGTTGATACTTTAAACTATGAACATTTAATTTTTCGGAATAACATAACGTCTATGTTAGAGAGGCTTAGAAAGACAAAAAGTAAAATATAATGTGACGTATATGTTAGAGAGAACGAGGGATGACTCCCTCCCCCATACAGTTATCTTTCATTTTCTTCTTCAACTCTCTAAAATCTAAACTGAAAAAAGGTTGATAATTCACACACAACATGAGGTTTCTCTTATTATCTCTTACAGTATGCATTCTCACAGGATTTATGGTTTCGTCATCTTTCATGCTTGCAATTATCGGACTTCTTGGCGTTCTTTTTTTTGTATTCTTGGCTCTAGTGTTTGTACCTTACATCACAGGATTGATGTTTCCCGGTCACCGACCGCCAGTTGTTGGACCCATAAGTGATGAACTCATACACTTTCACGAGCTTTATGATTACATGACATCACTTGCTAAAAAACATCCCACTTTTCGTTTCATTGCACCTTCACACAGTGAAGTCTACACTGCTGATCCTGCTAATGTTGAGCACATACTCAAGACCAATTTTGCAAATTACACCAAGGTAGCATTATAGTTCTACGGTTTATGAATTATGATAAATTCTTTTAAACGTAGACATCTTATGCATGAAATATTGGTGGACAGGGTGGGCGTAATTATGGTATAATGAGGGATCTTTTCGGTGATGGTATTTTCGCGGTGGATGGAGATAAATGGCGCCATCAACGTAAGCTTGCAAGCTTTGAGTTCTCAACAAAGAATTTAAGGGACTTTAGTTCTGTTATTTTCCGGTCCAGTGGTGTAAAACTTGCCAAAAAGATTGCATTACTAGCAGCTGGTGAAAATTCAATGAATATGCAGGTAAGAAATTGACTTCAGAACGATGAGTTTAAGAAATTTTACTATTGTTTTGGTTTGATTTGATTTCTGGGTTGTTTTGGTTTAGGATTTGTTAATGAAATCTACTTTGGATTCAATATTCAAGGTGGGATTTGGGTTTGATCTTGATACTCTATCAGGGTTGGATGAGGCAAGTAATCGGTTTATGAAAGCGTTTGATGAGTCGAATAGTTTAGTCTTTTGGCGATATTTTGATCCTCTGTGGAGAGTAAAGAGATACTTTAACATCGGTTCTGAAGCTGATCTTAAACTACATATCAGAATCGTGGACGACTTTGTGTACAGATTGATACAAAGCAAGAGGGAGCAGATGGAAAACACGAATCTTCATGTGGGTAAACTTGTTCTTTTCCAGTTAAAACTGTGAACCTTTTCATTATGCTTATTAGTGTTAAATTTCATCATGATAATAGAGAGATAAAGAGGATATATTATCAAGATTTTTGATGGAAAGTGATAACGATCCCGAGAATATGAACGATAAGTATCTGCGCGACATATCCCTGAGTTTTGTTATTGCTGGAAAGGATACAACTGCAAACACTCTCACATGGTTCTTTTATATGCTTTGCAAGCATCCATTGATTCAAGAAACAATTGCGGAAGAAGTGGAAACAGCCACAGAAGCTGATGATGATACATCTATGGTTGAATTCGGGCTCAAGTTAACTGATGCTGCACTTGAGAAAATGCATTATCTACATGCAGCGTTATCAGAGACTCTAAGGCTATACCCTGCAGTTCCATTGGCAAATTCAACTACTAATTTTTTGCTTCAAAGCCTATACTGTTATCTAACACCTTTATCTCTTTTAGTTATGTATTTATTTATTTTTATATTTTATAAAATTCATATCAGGATGGCAAGAAGGCTATGAAAGATGATGTCCTTCCTGATGGGTTAAAGATAAGAAAGTTAGACGGTGTGGCTTATATTGCGTATCCAATGGGAAGGATGACTTACATTTGGGGAGATGATGCAGAGGAGTTCAGACCAGAAAGATGGCTCAACAATGGTGTTTTTCGACCCGAAAGTCCTTTTAAGTTCACTGCTTTTCAGGTATGATGATATCCACAAGTCTTAAACAGGCTAGGTGTTGGCCCTAAATTGTTATATCAACATAAGAACAATCGGATTTGGTTTATCTCCCAAGTAAACAACTCTAAGAATTTTAATAAGAACAAAACAAACTTTACAATGACTCCTAAACCATATATTTATACTAAATACGTTTGCTAACGAAGTCAACTTAACCTATAAGACTCGTAATCTAATGCAGAAACAACTCTCCTAACTCCTTACCAAACAAAACCAAATCAAACAAAATCTTCCAGTCAATTATTTTCTAATTTTCCTCCTACAATTTCAACTTTAAACCCTTCGACTTTCATAACTTTGTTCAAACTAACCTTTCACATGTGAAATCAAGATTAAACTTTCAACATCAAACTCTTTCATATATATGTTTGTTTGTTTAGGGTGGGCCAAGGATATGCTTAGGGAAGGAATTTGCTTATAGACAGATGAAGATATTGGCTGCTTTTCTTGTTTATTTTTTTAAGTTCAAACTAGTGGATGAGAATAAACAAGCCACGTATCGAACCATGTTCACTCTACATATGGACAATGGACTTCATTTGTACGCTTTTCATCGTTCCTGCAACAAAAATGTATGCCTACTGTAGCTATTATCCAAGAAATGAAAGCAATGTAAATTCTTACCGGTGTAGAAGAATCCTTCAGGCGTTAAACTTACCTTGTGTATTCTTCAAATTAACTAACTTAGAAAACACTATATAATTTTACACCATATGTTATTATCATATTCCATAGGAAAAAAGGTAGTAAGTGGATTCAAGTAGATTTTTAGAAAATGTTATCAGGGCAGAATATGCTTAGGCATTAAACTTACTTCGTGTATCCTCCAAATCAACTAACTTTGAATATACTATATAATTTTACACTATATGGTATTATCATTTTTATTAGAAGGAAGGTGGTAACTGAACTCTAATTGTCAAAAATAGGGAGCTTTATTTTAATTGTTTGTGATGAGCAATTCAACTAGCATTTCTCCCCTGCATGCAAAATTGCAAATAGACCAAATTAACAAAGATAAAGATGATACAACTCCATACCAGAAACAATATAATTGAACATATGAACGTAAACTGATTTCATTGGTCAAAACCAAAAAGTAGTCAACTGGTTACTGGTCATCTTTGCATTTAACAAAATTTTCAGTTAACCACAAGATTGTTCATTTCAAATGTACAAGAAATTGTGTTAGATATAAACCTCTCCGGCTGCAATGTGGCTTCTATCTTGAGATACAGCAACACGGCTCACAGGCTTGTGCGAGCGATTATATGGACCTAGTGGGTCAGGTCATGATCTCAACTGTTTGAACCCATTAACAAACTGCTAAGTAAGATTTGGCTCTGAGTTTGATCTGATCTGGTTTTTTAAACAGCACAGACCTCTAATCTACTTCTAAATCTACACTTTTGTCCATCATGGGACTTGAATTCTCAACCACTTAACTAGTACCAGAGATATGGTTTAATGAATTGAACAATAAGTAGAGAAGTTTAAAGATCTCTTTTGGATTACTAATTTATGTTCTCTTAATCAGAACCTTTTTCTTGAGAAGTTTCTTATCTCTTACACCATCATACAACAGTTCATATGCATAATAAGTAATATGACTCTTCCTTAACAATTCTTCTACAACAACCTTCGGAGCCGCCACCGCCCTTTTATCTGCTTCAAATATGGTTTTTACAGTATCTGGGACTACATCTTCCTGCACCATGATGTCAATAATACCGACTGCTTCATGCACTCTGTGCTTCACACACAGACAATTTATCACCTGCCCAAATGTTGCAAGTGTTGGTATGAACCCGTGTTTGATTGTCTCAAGAAGAAACTTGTAGCCGGTGTCAACATCTCCTGTTTTGCAATACCCATCAATCATGCAATGGAAAGTGTACTTATCTGGTGTGTAGCCATGGTCAGGCATCTCATCGAACAACTTCTGTGCAATATCCATCTTTTGCTTCTCACTAAAAGCTTTGATCATGATATTAAAAGTAGCAGTTGTGTGCGAAATGTTGCGTTGGTTCTTTTCTTGAAAGAGATCATAAGCTCCTTCAAGATCTCCATTCTCACAAAATCCATTCATCAATGTGCTATAGCTAACTTCATCAGGAGCTACACCACTTTTCTCCATTTCCCTGAAGATTTCAGTCGCTTTTGCCAAATTTCGACCTTTACAAAGGCTTTCAATCAATGTGTTGTAAGTAATGACATTTGGAACAAAACCCTTGTCAACCATTTCTTTAAAAGTTCCAATCACATTATCAAATTTTGTAGTCTTGCAAAGTCCATTTAACACAGTGTTATACGTGATTGCATCAGGTGTCACATTATAATCCCACATGCTATTCATAATGTCAATAGCATCGTTCATCTTTAACTGCTTACAGTAACCATCAATCATAGTATTAAACGTGTAAATATCAGGAATGAAACCTTTAGCCAACGCATCATTCATGAGGATATTAGCATCTGACACACAACCCATCTTGCATAACCCATCAATCAATAGATTATAAGTCCATATGTCAGGACAGCAACCGTTGTTTGGCATTTCTTCCTTTAGCTCCAATGCTTGCAGAATAAGTCCCTGTTTAGACAAACCTTTGATTAACGTGTTGTACATAAATGTAGTCGGTTTCACACCTTTACTCAAACCATCTCTAAAAGCACCCATGGCCCTATCTATATCACCATCTTGGCAAGATCCATATATCAGAGAGCAATAAGTAAACTTATCAGGTTTGAACCCCTTGAATACTGCATCATTTAGAATCTTGCAAGCTTTTTCCATCATACCAAGTTTGCAAAATCCATCAATAATGCTGTTATATGTGAAATCATCAGGCTCAAGCCCCTGATTGATCATGTTTCTCAAGTACCGTTCGGCCTCCACAACCTTTGAGTTCTTGCATAAACCACATATAAGTGTATTAAAGGTCACCACATCAGGTGTTAAATTTTCTCTATCAGCACAGTCCAACATCCTTGCAGCCTCTGCAACCTGTTTAGTCTTGCATAGACCTTGAACGAAGATATTGAACGTGAAAACATTCGGGGACAAACCCCTCTTCAACACCTTGCCAAAAAGCCTCTCACTTTCTTGAACATCCCCCCTTTTGCAAAGTTTATGTATAAGTTTATTAAAAGTAACAACATTAGGAAAGATACTTCTTTCAAGCATTTCATCAAACAGTTTATGTGCATCAATTTGGTTGTCTTCTTCATAGAATCCACCTATCACCGTACAATACGCAACCGAATTGAACTCGCACCCAAGCCCAGACATGTTTTTGAGAAGTCTAAGAGCAGCAAGAGATCTTTTTCTCTTACAAAAGGACTTGATCCTGATCGTAAAAGTATAAACATCTGGGACGATTCCTTTATCTTTCATTCGCATATAAACCTTGTGGGCTTGATCAAAGTACCCAAACTCAACCAATATGTTCATGATTGCATTATACGAATGAACACCCGGTTCACAGTTATAAAAATCCATTCTTTCAAAAACATTAACAGCTTCTTGAACCTTTCCATTTCTGCCATAACTTTTCATGGCGAATACATAAGCTCCCTCTAACAACCGATTATCAATATCGGCTCTCATTTGTGTAAACACACCTTCCATTGCCTCAAATTCACCATGATTACCAAGGTTTTCGATCATACACTTGTAAGTTATAAGATTATGGTTAAACCCATCTTTAATTTTGACGGAATTGAACATT